>OZ024908.1:69548703-69579002 GCA_964017125.1 Flabesymbios commensalis | reverse complement strand
ACATGAATAAATGAATTTGAATTTGAATTTGAGGTTCAATTTCATTTGACATGACATACATTTTCTGTCGCACGAGGAATTATCTCCTGAGTTGGAGCTTTATCTGTTGCCTGCCTGAAACAATACCCGCGCCATTGCATGTAATGAATTCAATTGTTTGACAGTTTAAGTCGACATTATCATCACCTTTTTGTACAAGACTGTAATCTACAGTGGTGATATCCATCGACGTGGGAATATATATACAATTCTGCACATGACATAGTTCATTCCTCAGCCGCACTGGTTAGAAAACGCCTTACTCATCATAGCTCACACAATTTCCATAACTATGAACAGTGTCAATCATGGTTATGATGTACCAGGTTTGTGAATGCCAAATGAATTGGTGTAATAATGTTGGTACAATGTTAAACTAAGTTATGCGCCAATGAATAAGCTTTACTTCTAACTTCATCTGAAGGTGTGTCAACTCCATTTCTGTATGATCTTTTATTAATCAGCCATAGCACAGCCTTCAAAACCAATGGAGGTTTGCAGTCATGGTTTCCATTTGATGTCTGAGTATTCCAATAGCTCTATGGAGTATCATCTCGTCAGACGATTATCTTGCAGTGGAAGTTGTTCTTCGTGTTTGCTTTGTTTTCCACTGTTACCTTTTTATATAGCATCAGCAAGAGTGATCGAACTATTGAACAGAAAGTGTGATGTTCCCTGTCCGTGTTGGGATAAAATCGTTATACGTTTACCAAACTGTTCCTCAAGCCATCTCTGCAGATTGGATGGTTTGTAATTATCAGGTATCAACGGATCAAATGTTTTAAGCATGGTAAGTAGCTTAGTTACGGTATATATGCCTTCCCCTGTAGTATAACATATCGCTCAATCTCATCGACTAGTTTCGAAAAAAGCATTAATAGAGATGTGACTGGCACTGTCTATTCTATTTGATTTATCGGCCACATAGTCCTAATATTTACATAGTCTAATATTTACCGTAATGATAATGCTGAGGCGTGGTTTACGATTTTAATAAATCTTTTTAATGTGATTATGGGAGATTGTGTTTTGGGGATATGTTGCATACACTTTAAGTGCAATGTGCTCTATTAAAACACTTTTTCTTTATTTATTTTAACACTTAGGGGTCTTGTCAAGTTAAAAAAAAATCCAAAAATCCGAGAAAAACTCGGATTGGCCAGAACCCACCCCCCTATCCATTTTTTTTAATTTTTTTTGGAAACATGTACAACAAAAATAAAACCCACAAAAAATACAAAAGCCCACAAAATTTCCAAAAAAAAGGAAAGAATCCGAGTGGGGGCTTGACCCACCCACCCACTTCCGAGTTTTACTCGGATTTTTGGATTTTTTTAACTTGACAAAACCCCTTAATGTTCATGTTTTGCAGTATTACATTTTTTATATACACATTCAAATCAAGTGTACCTCACGTGATATATCCCACAGCCACTATTTAAGATTCAGAAGCTGAATATCGCAAAAAAATAAGGATCGTATACACATGTATTACACTGATATATTCGCCAATTTCTAAACAGAATTTAACTTTCCCGAGGTGCCACTAGAATGTGACTGTACCATAGAGAGTTTAAGATGTAATTATTACCTTCTAAACCATACCATTTTCTACAAATAATTTTAATCGTGATTATTTTTAAAAAATATAGGAAGCGGTTACATAACTTTACGGTACAAATTTCTAATATCAATTTTAACTAATTTTTGCTATGAATAGAGGATCACATGAAACACCATTTGGAAAGAAGATGATTTTTTCAGAAACATAGTTGATGATGTGTCAACATCACATGCGGAACGTTTACACTCTAGCAAATTCACTTCGGGCTGATCAGATTAACAAGTACAGAAAATAATCATTAAATTTGCGGGTACATGACTTTGAGCTCAATTTTCATCAATTTCTCCCAGTAATGCAACACCACATCAACCACCACTGCAAGAAGGAGAAAATTTCCAATAAGATGAACTATAATTTGCCCCTATTACATTCTGAGCCTTAAACTCCTTAAATACATGCATTGAAATTTTTCTCGATGTCCCGATGCCTTGGCGAAGCATGGCGATTACTCGCGTACGTCGCCGATCATTCGCCGAACCACTGGTGCAAGGTGGCGATGCCCTGGCGATGCCCAAATGTGTGCATCGCGAGAGCATCGAGAGGCTTAAAAAGCCTCGTGGGACCGTAGCATTAAGGTAAAGAACTGTACGACTGCTTTACTAATTAAATACACGTGACAATTAATTTGCTGACATTTTACCAAAATAATTACCTGATTAAATGCAGCGGGATGCTTCACGTCAACCCTATTCAAACAAACACGTGATTGATCATGATTTGAAAACTGTTGTAGAACTACATGCTTGTTTGTTTTAGCTTGCCCACAAGTGGGCTGCCCTGGCTTTCCGACAATATAGCGATTGCTCGATACCCTACCATTTATCCTTCGGATCGATGTAAGTACCGACATACACAGTGTTTCTTATTGTATTCACGATGGGAAGGCTAAGCAGACTTATGGCCATTAAAATGAACAGTATAAAATATATATGTAGACCTATATATGCCTATATACAACAGGATTAGTTCGTTAAAAGCACATGAACATAGTGACAACATAAATAAATTAAGTCAGAAGATAAATATGCCGCTATAGATCTCTGAAACGACTGTGTTAGTAAATATATATATAAAAAATATGAATTGTGTCTTTTTTCACAATGATAACTAAATAGACCAAATCTGAATAAGGTCATCGCAAGTTTGCCTAGCCCAGATGTCAATCTAACGTCCAATGTCCGGACAGCAGTACAGTTGATAAAGAGCGATATCTGCAGGCCTGTCTAAGACACCAGCGTTGATTATAACTATTTTGACCTCAGAGACCACATATACCGATTTTGCAGTCACATGTTGACTGTGTATTCGAATACAATGTTTGTGATTGCAAACAAGTATGTTCATGGTTGGTTTGGTAAGTGTTGTTATGTAAGCTAAGGTAGCTCACCACGTACCTCTAGACCTATGTAAGTGTGATACTCAGAAAACTTCACGTTGTTCAGTTGTAGGGGAGAACTGGGACAAGGGAGAACTGTGACACCGCTGATAACTTCCGCTGTTTTCAGCCGATCAGCTTATAGGAAACATTTTTATGTGTCCCTTAATTGCCTTCACTACATATCTCTCCAGAATCAAATTGCAGACAACTTTGTTAGTACAGTGAAAAAACAAAGATTTTAAGTATAAAAAGTTGTTTTTCTGCCTTTGTGTAAATGTGTAAAGCAAGTTTAATATGTACAGTACCTCACATTTACTGTGTTTGGGGTATCCTTGCCACCTTCTTCGTGGATATGTATAAGCTAAATGTTGTTTACTATTTTGATTATTAAGTAAGTGAATGGGTTGTAAATCTGGTAGACATGGGGAGACCTGTGACTATACGTAATGGCATGTATGGGGAGAGCTGGGACATGACGCCCCACTTTTCCCCGTGAGTGTCCCACTTCTCCACATAAGTGTACCACTTCTCTATATATTGGATATTAATTGTGTAAATGTGTTCATAAACTGTTTTCACCCATCTACATCTGTTTATAATTCCCTTTGTTTCTGGTATCAATGAATCCCACTTTACCCTATCAGCTGTCCCACTTCTCCTTGCGATGTGCCAATTCTCCACGTTTTAAACTTTTTTTTTCGGCAGGTGAAAAAAAGTGCTTCCCATTACATAAAATGGTAAACAATATTATGTAAAAACATTCCCAGACTACATTATAGATATATACAAACTTATAAAAGGCATAACAGTAAAACACAAAGTTGGGTCAAATGACGACAGTGAATTGGTGTCCCAGTTCCCCTCGTCCTCCCCTACATGTTGACTGAAAATACAAATCGATTTAGAAAAGCGTTTACTAGTTTAGTTTGGTATGTATTTTCAAATATTTTCATGTTTGCAATGTACGTATCTAAAATGTTAGATACACAGGAAGATTACGATTATATAACAGTATTTTCATAGTTACTTTCATGCTGGTTGTATTGACATAATGTAAAATGTTTATTATTGAAAACGATTATGTTCATGTTGGTTTTTGTGCGTACTTTTAAGCATGAAAATGTGTTTTGTGAGCTAGCTAATGATCTCTAGACCTGACTAAATGCGGTATATGCTATGTAGTAAAATTCTGATTGTCATATTATATGTTGCGTGTATATTTAAACATGAAAATTTGCCCCTCTAGACCTGTGTAAGTATGATACATGCTATACAGTAAAAGTATGGTTGTCCAATTGTAAATGTTAAATATAGAGGAAAGTTAGTAGCCTAATTCACATCTCCTGATTTCTATGTCGTGTTTATTATTGGTTGAAGTGTGAGCTTGGGTAAATTTTGTTTGTATGATGATGGTTCGTGTTTTAGGTATGTGATTTGTGTAGTATAGCAAAGTAGGCCTATTTAGGGGGTTCAAATATGCAGACCGCTCGCGCGTCTGCTGCAGCAATGTCATCGTTCACAGGTCTGCCCACAATTCCAATTTGTACTCAGCGTGATTGGTTGGCTTGTTTAGTGCAGATCAACTACTTAAATATAGAGGGAAGTTAATTAATTAGGCATTGGCTAATCAAACATTGGCTCCACGCCTATAGTCCGACGATGAAAAGTTAGCTTTTCGGGGATTAGTCAATTCTCAAGCAATTTTGTAGTCATTCTTACCTAGGCATTTGACAACAGCCTTGAAAATTCCACGAGAATCCAGTGAGTATTTCAAAAGTTAGGCATTTGACATGTAACTCTATTCTGAGAACGATCCGGGATTAAGGTCATTGGTTTATCATGTTTAGTAAGGGTCGTCTTAATTAGAGATTTACAACATGTCAAATGGTCTAACTTTTGACATTTACAGGATAGATTTATACCTAAAGACCATCCCCCCACCGAAAATTAAAAAAAAAAGATTATTGCCGTAGATCCATAATATAACAGGTATTCAAATAACGCGGAAAGAGCTGTCCAAGGCATTTGTGACGATTTCAAATTTAATAAAAAACCTTTGGTCTCCATGTTTTAAACACAAATATTCCAGCGTTGTAAGGGTTAAAGGGTTAAGGGTGGGTCAGATGTTAATGGTGTCCTGATCTTGGCCAGTAGTGATTGTAACGTAACGTTACTGCTTTTCTATAGCACATAAACCGGCGAAATAGTATTCACAGTAACTATACTCCAGTGCAAAGCCAAAAGACAGTATCTGCTTACCTTGCAAGTGAACAGATACTGCCTTCGGGCTTTGCAAAGCAGAGGCCTATAGCATGCACTAAGTTTATTACCTTCAAGCACAGACACTGGTGTTTCGTACCAGAACTGTTATAAATGTAATACTGTAGATCTGATAATTTTCGCGTGTTTATATTTTCGCGAATTTCTGATTTTGGTATTTTTCACGAAGTTTAAAATTCACGAATCTTCATTTTTCTTAAATAGCGCTATAATAATACTAATTTTCGCGAGATTCTTAAATTCGCGAATTTGTCCTCCTCACGAAATTCGCGAAAATTAAAACCTTGCGAATGTTACCAGATCTACAGTAATTATATTTGTATGTGCTTTTGTATTCTTAAACGTAAGGTTTGTGTTCTTGATCTCTTTAATGGTGTTATTAGTTGATGATGTATTCGCGATGCTCACCCAGAAGAGCTGAATATCAAACGCCCCGATATAGCCTACTCCATGCTGCCGTCGTTATAACCCCTGGAGCACTGATATCCACCACAGTAGACAGTCTGGGTTTTACTAGCACCCGCAAACCAGTTACTAAAACTAAAATGTGTCCTAACTCTTGAAATACTGAAATATGTTGGGACCTAAATTTCACAAGTCACAAATATTTTCAGTCACTTGAAGTTGTGGCTCGCGGTAGCGAGACACAACTTCAAGTGACTTAAAATTTCAATTGAATAATTCGGACCTCTAGGGGTCAAATGGTTCCTAATGACGTAAACCAATCACAATTCACATGGTATGTTGTATAAAGAGCTTATATCTTTTTCAGAATATACTTTGCAGAAGACACATTTTATGTTGTTGTTTTTTGTTCTGACGTGCTGTTTCGTTCGCATAAACCTTTTTAGTTGTTGGGGATCGCGATAGCGATTGTAAAAATCAAAGTGAGGGTCCCCAGATCACATAACGGTGTAAGCAATGAGCTTGTCTGTCTGTCTGTCTGTCTGTCTGTGTGTCTGGTATACAGTAGTTTATAGATAAGTCGAGTAGAAGAAGCCATTACATATTTAAAACATTCTTCCACATAGGGGCCTTATACTTTTCTCAATTGAAGGTCCAAAATGCTGCAAAATTTAGTGAAAGTACAGCTACGGATGCATCCTGTTGAAAGATTTGAATAATTCCCAGCAAACTCAAAACATTTGTATACCATTTATACAAGGTCGGCCCAACGTCTTTGACGGTGGCCCAACATTGTATAAATGTTATACAAATGTGTTGTGTTTGCTGGGTTCGTTTTGTTAGACCCTCTAAAAGGGTCTCGCATCGCACGTAACGAGCTCTTATTAAAATCAACCAGGATCGAACCCACCACCTTCGTCTTGTGGGATTTAATTTGTCTATATTTCTTGCTCTGGGGGCAATGCCACCAGGCCAACGTCGTAACGGTGTCGAGATGCTGCAAGCCTAATATAAGCCTGAAGCCAGATGAATATTGTCAGCAGTGTATTACGTCGCTTTCTGCACAATCATGGCAATATCACGACAGAAGGAAGCCCAAAGTCGAGACTATACTCTTTTTCGAAAGACTTCAAGTGTTCTTTATAGCGCACAGTACAATATAATACACTCCAGGAACAGTTTGGAGCACTGTAGTGTATGCACAACCTCGATGACAAACATCCGACCAGACCGGCATTCGAACCCAGTGGCTCTTGTTTCGAGCCACAACTGGACCGAATGAGCCATCGGGGCCGGCCAATATCATATTGTCAGCAGCTTGCATGTCCTGGATAATGTGTTTTAATGAGAAACAACATTTATAGGGACACACCCCTATATGTATAGGCCTACCGTTGCTGGAACCCCTGAGAGGCCCTGCAGGAATCATGCCGATACCCTGCCGGGATAGTTTCAGATTACCCCCTCCCCCCCGTTCAGGCTACCTAGTTTCAAGTTACCCCCTCAAATTACCCCTCAATTTTGCCGGTTAACTTTTAATGATGACAATAAATTATATTTTATATTTTCATCACATGGCATTGGGATATTTTTTAGAAACACTGTAATCTCCATAGGTATAACCCTTTCATCTTTGGGGCAACCAACGAAAAATAATATGTTACCAAGAGGTTTAAAATCACTTTAATCTTCAAATAACCCTTTAATCTCTACGTCACCTAACGACAACAATTGTTAGCGCGATGTCTCGAAACAATTTTATCTTCATATAACCCTTTGACCCTATGTGAACTATATAACAATAAAAAACTGTTTGCGCGAGGTCTTGAAACACTTATATCTCCATGTAACAATTTGATTTCTATGGCAGCTAGTGAAGAAAATGTGTTATTAGCACGATGTCTAGAAACACTTAAATCTACCTATAACCTTATGATATCTGGGGTGAACTGACGAGAAAAGACTTTTGATTTAAATCCCAATGACACCACGTGCATCTTCTCAACTTTGAATTATGTAAGTGAACATGCTAGCCGTGATAATTGGTGCTGAGCTACAAGGCAGCAACCTGAAGAACATAGTCATAAGACTTGGATGCTTCCATGGTAAAATGAGCTTTTTGGGGGCATCGGTCATTTAATGGCCGGATCTGGACTACAAGAGATATTGGAACTAATCTATGCTTCCAACACTGTGGTGCACATGATGACAGGAAAGGCAATAGCACGAGCTGTGTGTGGACACCTCCTCATCGACAGTGTCCTTAATGCTATGTAGGGCCTACCTTTCTTGATGCACCAGAAATCAGTGCTAGTAGATTCCATTGGGCACTTCTAAAACTTGTTGTTCCACTTATTCCAGGTAAATCTCAGTATGTGATTGATGGTGGAGCACTTCTTCGTCGGATTCCATGGATACGTGGATCCACATATAAATGTTTTTGTACATTGAGTATGACACTAGAAAGTATGGAGAGGCAATAGTTGTGTTAAATGGTTATGACCAAAGATATGACTGGTACAGTGGGAAGACTGGTACAACCGTGACTTTTGATGAGAACAACCGTGACATTTGATGAGGACATGCCTGCCACAATGAAGAAAGATGAATTTCTCGCAAACTACAGAAGCAAACAAAGATTTATCAGCATGCTTGCTATATTTCTGCGGAAAAAAACTGTCACACGTTTCATGCCCCTGATGGTGCTGATTTTCTCATAACTAATGCAGAGAGCGGTGCAGTCTTGCCTACACAACAAGCACTGTATTTATTGGTGATGACACAGATCTCGTCATACTTCTCATCTATCATACCAACCTCGAAGCAAATGACATTTTCTTTCAACCTGAGCTAAAGAAGAATATGAAAACCCCAAGTGTCTGGGACATCAAGGCTGTCAAGCAGCAGCTTGGTCCCAGTATGTGTACTCACATGCTCTTCATATATGCGATCCTTGGGTGTGACACTACCTCCCGCCTGTATGACATTGGTAAAGGAGCTGCCATCTAGAAATTTGAAAAAAATATTGAATTTCGCGAATAAGCTACAGCATTCGACACACCATCAGCTGCCACAACAGATAATGTGGAAGCACGAGAGCAAGTTATGGTGTGCTTACAATGGTAATCCTGGCGAGGGCCTCAACTCACTACGGTACAGTCGTTTTTGTGGGAAGGTGGCTACTAGCACTTCTCATGTACAACCACAAAGTCTTCCACCTATCCCAGCAGCAACAAGATTCCATAGTCCTCGTGTGCATTACCAGGTGCAGCAGTGGAAAGGATCTGTAGATGAACTGTTGCTTCAAAATATGGGCTGGACAGAGTGAAGGGATGCTTTTACCTGTGCAAACTGACTTGCCACCAGCTCCATGAGAATTCCTGCAGGTTATCAGGTGCAATTGCAAGACAGATTGCAGCAGTCTGGGGTGCACATACAAGAAGCACAACATAGAGTGTTCTGCTGTTTGTGGCAACTGCAACAGATCAGGCTGTGACAATTCATTCCATAAAATCAAGTAGAAGATCATGAAAACGATGAGTGAACATCCAAACAATCTGAATCCAGTCTTTAAAATCACACAATGTCTGATCTTAATGTATTGTTAAATGTGTTCTGCATTAATAAAGTCACTATATCACTGCCTGATATAAACATTGGTACAAGTATCAGACTGTGTTCACCACTAGTTTATTAGGGTTGTTTTGTTTGATAGTTTCTTCATAACGCTTATGTATAGCATAGACTTGGTCACATTAATATTAGTCACGCTAGATTAAATATACATTAACTATAAATATTTAGAAAAAGCACTGGTAATCTTATCAATAAAATGCGATCATCTTCCTATTCAAATAATGTGTTAGTACGAGCTATATGTTTACAACGTGGCTAGATCTCCTAATCTTAAAAAAGATGGTCAGATGGTATGGTCAAGAAACAACATTTAAAAATACTTTCCACCACTCGAATCACATAAGACTTTTTTGGTTAAAGAACACATATTAATGAGTAAGAAAACACTGTTAGACATTCTGTTGCAATTTGTCTGAGTTTATGCTATTATGCGGCACAAAGAGACCGTACTAATAATACTGCACAAAGGTTCTCATTAACAGCTTTTATCTGATTTTTAAAATATTGAACACACTCGAGGAGTGACGAGCCGTTGAAAATAGACGAAAACGTGACAGAGCTAGGATGACAATCCCTCATTGGAATTGAGATCCTATCCCGATATCCCGCATTTAACCCTTGTCCTGCTGAATTGTTTCAATTGTATTTTTCAAATGACGAAAAATATAGATATTTTTCGAAAATATACATCTTCTAAATTGAGTTATTTGACTAACTGAACATCTACCACAAACCGTATTGTCAATTTCGGTGACATATTATTTGGCTTAAAATATGCTTAAACACGTATATATCCGGGTCTAGCAGGACAAGGGTTAAGGGTTATTGTGTGCAAATTTCAAGTCGATTGCTGACAACTGTAAGGGGGAGAAATAGCTTTTCAATTTTCGGCCATAGAATAATACAAATTAGCAAGATCGCGGCTACTAAAACAAGAAGCTTGGACAGGTAATTAAAAGTTGTATGATTTTGTATAAAGACCAGAACGTCGTAATCAGGTAAACATCAATTTACAAGTATATTTATCATGTTTATTGTCTTATGTAACATGTGTAAGGCGTATAAACTTAATTGTGGAATACATTATTATTTCGTTGATAATGCAGAAGTTGTTATACATTATAGCATGTTACAAACACGATCAAATGACATGACATTTTCTCAAAGTTAATCAGATTATTCAGTCATCAACTAAGATTACACATACATATCTATCACAGCCTGAAATGATTTATGTTTTATGTTTTTATTGCTATGGAATGTTTGCGTTTTATAAACAGCATTATATCAGAAATAAGTATATCATTATACATGTTATATAGTTAGTGTACGGCAGATCGATTATGTTATCATGATTATATAGTACTACATTCAGCTTGAGAATTTACTATATACATCAATATATACAGCATCAAGGCATTCTATGGGAAATTAAACCAAACTGCTTCAAAGAAGGAAGGGGGATCCTGAACCCCTTTTACAAAACCAAATTGCCGCAACATAGATCAAAATTGCCAAAATATCGGTATTTGAAACACAAAATTGACTAGGGATGAGCCTTAATTTGAGTCACTACCATAGTACATTTAGAGTGTCAATCCACCGTCAGCTGAGAAGACTCAAAATCATTGATTGAGACATTTAAAAAAAAATTAATCGGATCCCCTTGTTATAAATTCTGGTTCCACCCCTGTTGTATACTGCTGTGCAAAGGCAAAAGCCAGTATCTGCTCACATGTAAAGTAAGCATATACTGTATTTTGGCCTTGCACAGCAGCATACCTGCATACAATGAGAATAGTACAGCGGAACTGAAAATCAACATAGTATGACAAAAAGTTAAAAAGAGATAATTATACTTGAAAATGGAATCGAATAAACTGTGGATGGAGCTATTCTTGGTAAATCACTAAATCTCAATGCCGGTATCCACAGTGGAATTATTATGATTTTTTTTCATTTATGGATAAATCAATTTAAATATGGGTTGCCTAGTTTTTGTACCTTCTTTTTTTTAACATGCATCGGGGATAATATCGTCCCTATAATGTGAACCAAAAGTATCATATATATCGCGTCACAATAATTGAGATTATTTTGTAATACTCATTTCAGCATGTAAGAACATTAGTAATCGACGAACATAATAATTAACATTTCGCCAGTCGTAATATTACAATTCACACTTTTATCATTCTTTATTAACCTGGCGCTGCTAAGACCGTATATATAAGTTTTCAAGCTAATTTCAGACTAAATAACATCCCACAAAATGTGAACATATTTTTTGATAGATGGTAACTTGAGCAAATAATTCAATTTGGAACATGTCTATTAGTCATAAATAATACTATTTTTCATTTATTAGTAGCAGGGAATTGCGCTAGCAGAGTTTTAAATGAATGAAAAATACTCACAGCAATTTCATGAATGAAAAATACTCACAACAATTCAGCAGTACAAGGTACTTATACAAAATATTTTATTAATTTTGTATCATAACTACGCAAAGATAACTATTTCGACTGGTGTCATTTTTCATAAATATAAGTATTTGCAAGGATCACGTATAGTCTAAAACTACGCTATACATACATGTTGACATGCTTGAATATCCAGAGCCGTCTCATTCATCTTGTAATGGGACATATGGTTGTTTAAATTATTCAGGCTGGTTTCTCAACTTCCACAAGTGCTTAACCCTTACAACGCTGAAATAGTTTGGAATAAAACATGGAGATGAAAGGGTTTTTTTAAAATTGAAATCATCATATATGTTTTAGTCAGTTTAAGATTTTTTAAATTCTTTTAGCGCGGTAAATTGAAATTACCACGTCGTTGAACATGTTGAAGGTATTTCGGAGCAGCCGTGACCAGCCGTATTTTCACATGTGCTGAAACATGTTTTTCACTTGGTGTATTTTATGCTAAATAATACGAGTTAACCCTTTCAGCGTAAGATTATGACGTATAAGGACGACCCCGCACGGAAAGAATTAAAATATTTATAATGGCCGTAGCATAGGTATTCAAATGAACCGGAGAAGCTAACTGAGACATTTATGATGATTTCGAATTGAAAAAACCCTTCAGTCTCCATGGTTTGAACAAAAATAATTCAGCATCATGAGGGCTAATGATACTTTAAATCAGTTGGAATGCGGCTGACACATCAAGTATTAAAACCAGTACCTGGTCTCTTGTCACATTGTGCTCTCTGCTTTCAGGTGACTAGTTTTAGATCTCACGGAAGATGCCTCTGATTGTCTCCGAAACCAGCATGGACAAAACAGGCTGATTGCTGCACCACGAAACATGGGTCCACTGATGAAATAAAGCGCAAAATTAATGGCATTGTTCACGTAGTACACCAAACTCAGAACAGTAAATGTCACTTCTCGTCTGCCTAGAACAATCAGATTATTTTGTCTGTCGGCGAACCAACGGTTTTCTCCGAGCATGAAGATGTTGATTGGCAGTGAGGTTAGAAGAAACACCGCGCAAACTGTAATTAACATCACTGTAATTTTGCTTTTCTGGCGTTTAGCACTGTTTCGCCTGTTTTCACTCCCATTACGGTTACGGCTACTCTGCATGCGCTTTTTCCGTCGAGCCATTTCTGCTAATTTGTACATGAGAAGGGCATTGCCGCAAAAAATTAAAGCTGTAGGTAGCAATGAGCTCAGAATAAGATCGCTCCAGATACGGAAATTACGGAGTAGCGTTTCCATTTTAGCATTCGTACTGGGACGTGCCACGCATTCTTTGATGTGGTATGTCGTGTTGCCATTAACTTGAAAATGTTCACGAAGTTCCATATTTGCCAAATATATGACCGTATTAATTGCAACTAAAACACCCAAAATCACTCCCCATAACCCTGCAAGGCGGCGGCGGCTACAGAGGGTGGGTGCCTCCATTGGCCAAGTAACAGAGACCACCCTCTCCAAGGTGACCAGTACCAAGGTCCAAGCTGACATCTGTACAGAGAGGTAGGTGAGGAAAGAGTGGATGCGACAAGCCGGATCGCTTAGTGTCCTAATTTCAATTGTTGGTACATGAGTCAGCCACACGTGTAAAGCTCCAACCAAGAGAGAGACTGTGTCCACCACAGCCAGGGCTGTGAGAAGGAAGGCTGTGGCTGATCCACGGAATGACTTAGTTTGAAGAGTGATGATACACACCACGTTACCAATTGTACCAGGGAACATCAGCAGGGGAGTGACATAGCGCCACAAGGCCTTAGCGGTGCTCATCATGGATTCGAACTCGGCGATTTGAGACATATCCATGCTGTAATTCCCAATTAACACTTCGCCCTCGTAGTAATCAGATGTGTTTGGATCCGTTCCCATTCTACAACAAAGAAACATACCTTAATAAATGCACATTGAAAAGTGAATTTCAAGTTTATGACATTGGTTGGGAATAAAGGGTTCTTTGTATCAATTCCCAACTTTTACTGGTGGAAATATTACCGGGGTAGCAAAAATAGAGGAACTGTTTCTCTTTGCTGTTACAAATTTGTTAATCGCTGGTAATGTTGAAATTATGTACTAATACTCTTTTTCGTTGCTGAAATTATTCACTATACTATCTATCATTTCACTATCCACAGTCTACCAATTTCCATTTATAGCAGACTTACGTGAGGAAAGCTAAAATTATCTAAAACAACGGTGATAAGATTAATATCCAATTTCTAAATAAGGAGGAGATATATAATGTGTCATAATGAACTGCAATGGCGGAAACAATGCTCACGGAACATCGAGTGTATGGTGCTGTGGTGTAGGAAGCATTATTAATGGGTGTCCTGTGGCGAAAACATGGCTATTTTTGGTAAGTGGATCTCTAAGTATATGACTCTTGATCCGTTTAGAAGACAAGACCTGGCACACAGAAGACCATAGCTTAGCCTCCGGTGAGAGTGGTCCTGTTCTGACTATCCTGAAGAAAACACAATCTAACAGATCTACTACCTGCACCACCTCATGGGCTAAATAACCTCACATAAAGCTGAATCTAACAGCAGCTTAGTATTATTTTGATTTGTGTAATATAATGTTTTCTCCTCCAGCATCGATTCTCGTGAACACTGGGTGAAAAAAGCCCGAAACAAACTGAGAGGAGAAACATACCAACAAAACAAAATTAGATGGAATACTCAATGACTTCTAATGATCAAACTTCTCTCGCAATAAGAAAATTAACTCAGGAACAGCGAAGTGACCGAAACGGTTTATTTAAAATAACTGCTTACTGATACTATAAAAACGTATATGGGCAAAGCCCGCGACTTCAAGAATCATGTGACCCCAGCAGTGTTCTCGTTTGTTTAACTAGTTTTATCATTTAATTCATGCATAGACCTTTCAGAAAATGTATAGCTATCCATAGCCTAGACAAGAAAAAATGCGTTTTTGACCACTGGAATGCCATAAAAATGACATTTTTAGTAGTGTATGTTGAGGAAGTTCAATGGGACTGACGGTGGAAAACGATTAGTGATCAGGAATGGGAATAAAAAATGGCCGCCACAATCCAAAATGGCCGCCAATCAATGGCCGCCAATCAATGGCCGCCGTAATCCAAAATGGCAGCCAATCAACCCTTTGAGCCCAAGAACTTTTTTTTTCCAATAAACCCTCTAAATCCACGGGACATTTTTCAAGTTAACCCTCTAAATTCCAGGGTCACTTTTTTTTAAATAAACCTTCTAAATCCACGGGACATTTTTCAAGTTGACCCTTTAAATTCCAGGGTCAATTTTTTTTAAATAAACCTTCTAAATCCAAGGGCAATTTTTCAAGTTAACCCTCTAAATTCCAGGGTCAATTTTTTCAAATAGACCTTCTAAATCCACAGGACATTTTTCAAGTTAACCCTCTAAATTCCAGGGTCAATTTTTTCAAATAAACCTTCTAAATCCAAGGGCAATTTTTCAAGTTAACCCTCTAAATTCCAGGGCCAATATAAATCTGAATTATGATGAATCTCGGCGGTTGGCTTTCAACGCACACTGGCCCAACGTTAACGGATTAGGCGGCTCCATCGTCACCACAGGATTCACGGCCCCGCATTTGCATATCTCAGATCAGGCTTTATGTTTACACAAACATGCGAATTATGATGACTCAATAACTGAATCTTACTGCAGCAAATTATTAGTTTAATCTAAATAGTGAAAATTATAAACAAACCCGTATAAAGTAATAACACAACACATTAAAATAAAGACAATAGAGAGTTTTTTTGTTAAAAATTAATTTATTAAATATTTAAAACACCTTGCTGCCTAGCTTGCAGAGGCATCTACCTGTTCTAGCGCAGCACGATGTATATAATATTATAATAATATAATGTGTATATTTTTGCATATCATGCCCGTCTCTGTACAGTTCTTGTACCAGCTCTAAAGACCATCACATTCTACACAATTCATATTCTTAAGAGTAGCTGCAATCGGCGTTTAAGAATAAAATGTTCGGAAACGACATCGTCTTTATACACACTTATTTTTGTAACGGACGCTCACCTTAATGTCTTTAGGCTCGTATATTTTATAATGGTCGTTGATGTTCACCTTAGATAAAGTGGAATGAATTAATCGCTCACCTGAAACGCGCCGGGCGCTGAGCCGAAGCTGGGGGCGCGTTTATTATGTGCACTAAAATGTTAATCTGTATTTCACGGCCGCATTGGTGTGTTAACAAAGGCTGCAGATTACTATCTCCCATGACAGAGACACGCTGTTATCGAACCCTCGAGAACTGTCAGTGCCGCCAGCATCTCACCAATGCTGGCTCAGCGCGGTTGGCGCTGGACTGACATTGGCACAGCGGTGGCTACACTGTGACAACATTTAAACATCATTGTTTCAACGTGTCTGTTTGCTGGGATGACCACTGACCGCTTGACTGAACGGGATATCAAGTCGAATTTCTGCATACATAGGATATTGAGCTGATGTTGGTTTAATGTTGCAAATTACTATGGCTCAATTTATAACTTTCTAATGTTTTAATTTCACTATGTCATAGATCCACATAGTTATTCTTCAAATCTGCTAAAATAGCTTCAAATTTCGTATAATCTATCAGAACTTGTGAAATATTTTAAATTCACATCCAAATACGTCAAAAATTCTATAAATATTTTAATTTACTACTAAGTATTCCACATTTTCGAAACATTTAGCAATTTTCGATAAGTACTTGTTGAAATAGTGTGCCTTTTCTTAAAATTTATGCGCATATGACAAGATATTTTAAGATAATTTTAAAACATTTTCCGATTTTTCACTATGGACTTGTTAAAATAGTGTGGATTTTCTTATAGGTAATACTAAAATGGTAAAATATTTTTCAACTTTGCTCTATGTTTCTTAAATATTTCCACACGTTCTTTACACCTGCATAAGCTATATCTAAGGACTGCAAAATTTTATAAATATTCTCAATTTACTCACTAAATGTGGTACAGTTTGAAACTGTTTCAGATTTTCCGCTACTTGACTGTTAAAATGATGTTCCACTTTCTTTCAGATATTCAAGACTTTGTGATATTTTAGTATTCTTTCGACTTTTTAAAGCACCACAATTTTCAACTTCTGTCTTTTTAGTTCATACTCGTTGATCGATTCTTCACACCTATATAAGCTATGCGAACTTGTAAAATATTTTATATCTAAGGACTTCAAAATTCTATAAATATTTTTAATTTATCACTAAAGTTGGCACATTCTTTAAAACATTTAATGATTTTTGGCCTCGCACTTGTTTAAATAATGTCCCACTTCCCTGTATGTATTACGCACTTTGTGAAATATTTAGTTTTTATTTCCATATTTTTGCTTTTTCAAAGCAGCACATTTCCAGACTTTCAGATTTTAGGTCATACTCATTGATCTATGCTGATATATTTAAATGGTTATGCATACGTGTCTCGATATTTCTGAGTAAAATTAAGTTACATTTTTGCGATTTCTTTGAGTAATGTACACCTATTGAAATATTTAACAAATTTGTTCAAGTGAGATAAATTGCTCAAATATTTCCAAATTTTGTCCCATTAATGCACGTTTGTTGAAATATTTTCAATCTTTCATCTAATTTATATCAACCTGCATCCCACTTTTCTCAGTGATGCTTGCATGTTCAAATATTTCCCCTTCTGTTATAGTGATGTATACATGTAAAATGTATACCCATTTTCGGCTAACATATTTAACATTTGATCTAATATTTCATAATTTTCGTTTATATAATTCAGTCTTGTTGGAATATTTTCGTCTCCATCTTTGTTAAGTAAAGTGTATTTAATTACTCAGTTTGTCTAATGGTGGCAAAATGAAATGAAATGAATCGGACTTTAGGCCACCTTTGTGCACATATAGGCTAAACTGGGCGAGGAGAACCTTCTGAGGATGGTGAGATAATTGAGATGACACTGTCCCCCAGACACAGGATTCGAAATTCGAGCCCTGGAGGTCTGAGGCCGAGCACGATACCACTCGGTCACGGAGGCTCCCCACAATACTGACTTTCACACGTGGATGGGGAAGAAACATTCTTTTGTTTCTTTCAAACCGCCGAGACAGGGAACCGAACCCCGAGCTCTGACGTGAAAGGCAGCGGTGCTAACCACTACCCTAGGGCCCCCGACCGTCTAATGGTGGCATACTGGTAAAAATTCTTCAATATTCACCTGAATGATACACACTCCATGTGAGGTAACCTGTATTTAATTTCTCACTTTGAATAACTAATACATATTTTTAAAAAATCTCCGATTTTCACCTATATGATACACACGCGATCAAATATTTTCCCGTCTATTTTCTATGTCTCAGGAGGGACCCCATTTTTGGCTAACATTTTTAACATTAGATCTAATATTTCATAATTTTCGTTTATATAATTCAGTCTTGTTGGCATTTTCGGCTAACATATTTAACATTTGATCTAATATTTCACAATTTTCGTTTATATAATTCAGTCTTATTGGAATATTTTCATGCTTTTGACTAAGGTAGGTGTACCTTTCTCCATCTTTGTTAAGTAAAGTGTATTTAATTACTCAGTTTGTCTAATGGTGGCAAAATGAAATGAAATGAATCGGGCTTTAGGCCACATTTGTGCACATATAGGCTAAACTGGGCGAGGAGAACCTTCTGAGGATCAGTCAAATATTTGGGCCTACATATTTATTGATCCACATTTATGATTGATGTTTTAATTTAAATACCAACTGAAAGACTGTGGTGATTGATTGATTGATCGATCTCGCCATGTGATAGGCTAACCCATTCTTTAATCTGATAGGGGGTAGAATACCATACTTAGATCGATTATCTTCAACTTTGTTATATATTCCTCACTTTCTGATGTTTTGATTTCTCTATGTGATAAACGACTTCTAAAATTATCTACGTTTCCCTCTGAATATATCATACACAGTCAAATATGAGAACGGTTACTACCGTATCGAAGCGGGCTCTGCCCGCTTCGCTGATCTCAGCTCTCACTCGCAACCTCATTATATTTCAGTAAGTATTATTTACATAGAAAATAGACGGGAAATATTTGACCGAGTGTGTATCATATAGGTGAAAATCGGATTTTTTTTTTTTACAAATATGCATTAGTTATTCAAAGTGATAAATTAAATATAGGTTACCTCACATGTAGTGTGTATCATTCAGGTGAATATTGAAGAATTTTTTACCAGTATGCCACCATTAGGTAAACTGAGTAATTAAATACACTTTACTTAACAAAGAGGGAGAAAGGTACACCTACCTTAGTCAAAAGCATGAAAATATTCCAACAAGACTGCATTATATAAACGAACATTATTAAATATTAGATCAAATGTTAAATATGTTAGCCGAAAATGGGGTCCCTCCTGAGACATGGAAAATAGACGAGAAAATATTTGACCGAGTGTGTATCATATAGGTGAAAATCGGAGATTTTTTACAAATATGTATTAGTTATTTAAAGTGAGAAATTAAATACAGGTTACCTCACATGAAGTGTGTATCATTCAGGTGAATATTGAAGAAATTTTACCAGTTTTCCACCATTAGACGGGCGGGGGCCCTAGGGTAGTGGTTAGCACCGCTGCCTTTCACGTCAGAGTTCGGGGCTCGGTTCCCTGTCTCGCGGTTTGAAAGAAACAAAAGAATGTTTCTTCCCCATCCACGTGTGAAAGTCATTATTGTGGGGAGCCTCCGTGACCGGGAGGTAGCGTGCTCGGCCTCAGACCGCCAGGGCTCAAATTTCGAATCCTATGTCTGGAGGACAGTGTCATCTCAATCATCTCACCATCCTCAGAAGGTTCTCCTCGCCCGGTTTAGCCTATATGTGCACAAAGGTAGCCTAAAGCCCGATTCATTTCATTTCATTTTGCCACAATTAGACAAACTGAGTAATTAAATACAATAAATCTCAATAAAGATGGAGAAAGGTACACCTACCTTAGTCAAAAGCATGAAAATATTCCAACAAGACTGAATTATATAAACGAAAATTATGAAATATTAGATCAAATGTTAAATATGTTAGCCGAAAATGGGTATACATTTTACATGTATACATCACTATAACAGAAAGGGAAATATTTGAACATGCAAGCATCACTGAAAAAAGTGGGATGCAGGTTGATATATAAATTAGATGAAAGATTGAAAATATTTCAACAAACGTGCATTAATGGGACAAAATTTGGAAATATTTGAGCAATTTACCTCACTTGAACAAATTTGGTAAATATTTCAATAGGTGTACATTACTCAAAGAAATCGGAAAACATTTAACCTAATTTTACTCAGAAATATCGAGACACGTATGCATAACCAATTAAATATATCAGCATAGATCAATAAAGTATGACCTACAACGCTGAAAGTCGGAAAATGTGCTGCTTTGAAAAGTCGAAAATCGGGAAAAAAAACTAAATATTTCACAAAGTGCGTAATACATACAGGGAAGTGGGACATTATTTTAACAAGTGTGAGGCCAAAAATCATTAAATGTTTCAAAGAATGTGCCAACTTTAGTGATAAATTAAAAATATTTATAGAATTTTGAAGTCCTTAGATATAAAATATTTTACAAGTTCGCATAGCTTACATAGGTGTGAAGAATCGATCAACGAGTTTGAACTAAAAAGACAGAAATATAAAAATTTGGTGCTTTGAAAAGTCGAAAATCCAGAAGAGTATTAAAAATATCACAAAGTCTGAATATCAGAAAGAAAATGTAACATTATTTTAACAGGTAAGTAGCGAAAAATCTGGAACACTTTCAAGCTGTACCACATTTAGTGAGTAAATTGAGAATATTTATTAAATTTTGAAGTCCTGAGATATAAAATATTTTACAAGCTCGCTACCTTATGCAGGTGTAAAAAACGTGTGGAAATATTTAGGACACATAGAGCAAAGTGGAAAAATATTTTACCATTTTAGTATTACGTATAAGAAAATCCACACTATTTTAACAAGTCCATAGTGAAAAATCGGAAAATGTTTTAAAATTCTCTTAAAATATCTTGTCATATTTGCATAAATTTTAAGAAAAGGCACACTATTTCAACAAGTACTTATCGAAAATTGCTAAATGTTTCGAAAATGTGGAATACTTAGTAGTAAATTAAAATATTTATAGAATTTTTGACGTATTTGGATGTGAATTTAAAATATTTCACAAGTTCTAATAGATTATGCGAAATTTGAAGCTATTTTAGCAGATGTGAAGAATAACTATGTAGACCTATGACATAGTGAAATTAAAACATTAGAAAGTGAGGAATATATAAACAATTAAGTTAAAGATATTATTAGTATATTTTAACCGTACTCACAACGTTATATTTGAAAGCGTACTTATGAGAGCTTTCGAACAGAGACTCAATTCTTGGACACTCTGACGTTACTAGTCGAAGCTAGTGCCGCCTGGTGGGAACTGGAGAGTTGGTCATGGACGGCTGAAATTTCAGGAGGTCATTCTAGTTAAAGATAATCGATCCAAGTACGGTATTCTACCCTGATCAAATTAAAAAGGGGTCAGCCTATCACATAGCGAGATCGATCAATCAAGCAATTACCATGATCATTCAGTTGATATTAAATTAGAACATTATACTTGGATCGATAAATATGTAGGATTAGAATATTTGACTGTGTATGATATATTCAGAGGGAAACGTAGATAATTTTAGAAGTCGTTTATCACATAGAGAAATCAAAACATCAGAAAGTGAGGAATATATAACAAAGTTGAAGATAATCGATCTAAGTATGGTATTCTACCCCCTATCAGATTAAAGAATGGGTTAGCCTATCACATGGCGAGATCGATCAATCAATCAATCACCACAGGCTTTCAGTTGGTATTTAAATTAAAACATCAATCATAAATGTGGATCAATAAATATGTAGGCCCAAATATTTGACTGATCCTCAGAAGGTTCTCCTCGCCCAGTTTAGCCTATATGTGCACAAAGGTGGCCTAAAGCCCGATTCATTTCATTTCATTTTGCCACCATTAGACAAACTGAGTAATTAAATACACTTTACTTAACAAAGATGGAGAAAGGTACACCTACCTTAGTCAAAAGCATGAAAATATTCCAAAAAGACTGAATTATATAAACGAAAATTGTGAAATATTAGATCAAATGTTAAATATGTTAGCCGAAAATGCCAACAAGACTGAATTATATAAACGAAAATTATGAAATATTAGATCTAATGTTAAAAATGTTAGCCAAAAATGGGGTCCCTCCTGAGACATAGAAAATAGACGGGAAAATATTTGACCGCGTGTGTATCATATAGGTGAAAATCGGAGATTTTTTTAAAAATATGTATTAGTTATTCAAAGTGAGAAATTAAATACAGGTTACCTCACATGGAGTGTGTATCATTCAGGTGAATATTGAAGAATTTTTACCAGTATGCCACCATTAGACGGTCGGGGGCCCTAGGGTAGTGGTTAGCACCGCTGCCTTTCACGTCAGAGCTCGGGGTTCGGTTCCCTGTCTCGGCGGTTTGAAAGAAACAAAAGAATGTTTCTTCCCCATCCACGTGTGAAAGTCAGTATTGTGGGGAGCCTCCGTGACCGAGTGGTATCGTGCTCGGCCTCACACCTCCAGGGCTCGAATTTCGAATCCTGTGTCTGGGGGACAGTGTCATCTCAATTATCTCACCATCCTCAGAAGGTTCTCCTCGCCCAGTTTAGCCTATATGTGCACAAAGGTGGCCTAAAGTCCGATTCATTTCATTTCATTTTGCCACCATTAGACAAACTGAGTAATTAAAAACACTTTACTTAACAAAGATGGAGACGAAAATATTCCAACAAGACTGAATTATATAAACGAAAATTATGAAATATTAGATCAAATGTTAAATATGTTAGCCGAAAATGCCAACAAGACTGAATTATATAAACGAAAATTATGAAATATTAGATCTAATGTTAAAAATGTTAGCCGAAAATGGGTTCCCTCCTGAGACATAGAAAATAAACGGGAAAATATTTGACCGCGTGTGTATCATATAGGTGAAAATCGGAGATTTTTTACAAATATGTATTAGTTATTCAAAGTGAGAAATTAAATACAGGTTACCTCACATGAAGTGTGTATCATTCAGGTGAATATTGAAGAATTTTTACCAGTATGCCACCATTAGACGGTCGGGGGCCCTAGGGTAGTGGTTAGCATCGCTGCCTTTCACGTCAGAGTTCGGGGTTCGGTTCCCTGTCTCGGTGACCTCCGTGACCGAGAGGTAGCGTGCTCGGCCTCAGACCGCCAGGGCTTGAATTTCGAATCCTGTGTCTGGAGGACAGTGTCATCTCAATCATCTCACCATCCTCAGAAGGTTTTCCTCGCCCAGTTTAGCCTATATGTGCACAAAGGTGGCCTAAAGTCCGATTCATTCCATTTCATTTTGCCACCATTAGACAAACTGAGTAATTAAATACACTTTACTTAACAAAGATGGAGACGAAAATATTCCGACAAGACTGAATTATATAAACGAAAATTATGAAATATTAGATCAAATGTTACATATGTTAGCCGAAAATGGGTATACATTTTACATGTATACATCACTATAACAGAAGGGGAAATATTTGAACATGCAAGCATCACTGAGAAAAGTGGGATGCAGGTTGATATAAATTAGATGAAAGATTGAAAATATTTCAACAAACGTGCATTAATGGGACAAAATTTGGAAATATTTGAGCAATTTATCTCACTTGAACAAATTTGTTAAATATTTCAATAGGTGTACATTACTCAAAGAAATCGCAAAAATGTAACTTAATTTTACTCAGAAATATCGAGACACGTATGCATAACCATTTAAATATATCAGCATAGATCAATGAGTATGACCTAAAATCTGAAAGTCTGGAAATGTGCTGCTTTGAAAAAGCAAAAATATGGAAATAAAAACTAAATATTTCACAAAGTGCGTAATACATACAGGGAAGTGGGACATTATTTAAACAAGTGCGAGGCCAAAAATCATTAAATGTTTTAAAGAATGTGCCAACTTTAGTGATAAATTAAAAATATTTATAGAATTTTGAAGTCCTTAGATATAAAATATTTTACAAGTTCGCATAGCTTATATAGGTGTGAAGAATCGATCAACGAGTATGAACTAAAAAGACAGAAGTTGAAAATTGTGGTGCTTTAAAAAGTCGAAAGAATACTAAAATATCACAAAGTCTTGAATATCTGAAAGAAAGTGGAACATCATTTTAACAGTCAAGTAGCGAAAAATCTGAAACAGTTTCAAACTGTACCACATTTAGTGAGTAAATTGAGAATATTTATAAAATTTTGCAGTCCTTAGATATAGCTTATGCAGGTGTAAAGAACGTGTGGAAATATTTAGGACACATAGAGCAAAGTTGAAAAATATTTTACCATTTTAGTATTACCTATAAGAAAATCCACACTATTTTAACAAGTCCATAGTGAAAAATCGGAAAATGTTTTAAAATTATCTTAAAATATCTTGTCATATGCGCATAAATTTTAAGAAAAGGCACTCTATTTCAACAAGTACTTATCGAAAATTGCTAAATGTTTCGAAAATGTGGAATACTTAGTAGTAAATTAAAATATTTATAGAATTTTTGACGTATTTGGATGTGAATTTAAAATATTTCACAAGTTCTGATAGATTATACGAAATTTGAAGCTATTTTAGCAGATTTGAAGAATAACTATGTGGATCTATGACATAGTGAAATTAAAACATTAGAAAGTTATAAATTGAGCCATAGTAATCTGCAACATTAAACCAACATCAGCTCAATATCCTATGTATGCAGAAATTCGACTTGATATCCCGTTCAGTCAAGCGGTCAGTGGTCATCCCAGCAAACAGACACGTTGAAACAATGATGTTTAAATGTTGTCACAGTGTAGCCACCGCTGTGCCAATGTCAGTCCAGCGCCAACCGCGCTGAGCCAGCATTGGTGAGATGCTGGCGGCACTGACAGTTCTCGAGGGTTCGATAACAGCGTGTCTCTGTCATGGGAGATAGTAATCTGCAGCCTTTGTTAACACACCAATGCGGCCGTGAAATACAGATTAACATTTTAGTGCACATAATAAACGCGCCCCCAGCTTCGGCTCAGCGCCCGGCGCGTTTCAGGTGAGCGATTAATTCATTCCACTTTATCTAAGGTGAACATCAACGACCATTATAAAATATACGAGCCTAAAGACATTAAGGTGAGCGTCCGTTACAAAAATAAGTGTGTATAAAGACGATGTCGTTTCCGAACATTTTATTCTTAAACGCCGGTTGCAGCTACTCTTAAGAATATGAATTGTGTAGAATGTGATGGTCTTTAGAGCTGGTACAAGAACTGTACAGAGACGGGCATGATATGCAAAAATATACACATTATATTATTATAATATAATATACATAGTGCTGCGCTAGAACAGGTAGATGCCTCTGCAAGCTAGGCAGCAAGGTGTTTTAAATATTTAATAAATTAATTTTTAACAGAAAAACTCTCTATTGTCTTTATTTTAATGTGTTGTGTTATTACTTTATACGGGTTTGTTTATAATTTTCACTATTTAGATTAAACTAATAATTTGCTGCAGTAAGATTCAGTTATTGAGTCATCATAATTCGCATGTTTGTGTAAACATAAAGCCTGATCTGAGATATGCAAATGCGGGGCCGTGAATCCTGTAGTGACGATGGAGCCGCCTAATCCGTTAACGTTGGGCCAGTGTGCGTTGAAAGCCAACCGCCGAGATTCATCATAATTCAGATTTATATTGGCCCTGGAATTTAGAGGGTTAACTTGAAAAATTGCCCTTGGAATTTAGAAGGTTTATTTGAAAAATTGACCCTGGAATTTAGAGGGTTAACTTGAAAAATGTCCTGTGGATTTAGAAGGTCTATTTGAAAAAATTGACCCTGGAATTTAGAGGGTTAACTTGAAAAATGTCCCGTGGATTTAGAAGGTTTATTTAAAAAAAATTGACCCTGGAATTTAAAGGGTTAACTTGAAAAATGTCCCGTGGATTTAGAAGGTTTATTTAAAAAAAATTGACCCTGGAATTTAGAGGGTTAACTTGAAAAATGTCCCGGGGATTTAGAGGGTTTATTGGGAAAAAAAAGTTCTTGGGCTCAAAGGGTTGATTGGCTGCCATTTTGGATTACGACGGCCATTGATTGGCGGCCATTGATTGGCGGCCATTTTGGATTGTGGCGGCCATTTTTTATTCCCATTCCTGATCACTAATCGTTTTCCACCGTCAGTCCCATTGAACTTCCTCAACATACACTACTATTTTTGGCATGTCGCCAGCCTAAATTCTCGTCTTGGATAGGTCAATGTTTATGAGTGGGTGCAGTTTTTGGAAGATTAATTGTTTGAATTTGACGAACATATAGTAGTGATTGTATTAAAAAAGATCATTTTCAAAAGTATTATATTGTTCTTTGGAAAATTGAATTTATGTTCATGTCGCCACAAAATAACAGAATACGTTACATTTGAATTAGGTAGTTGTTTTTATCTGCCAAAAATTCTAAGATCAACTAAATTTCCATGCTGTGTGATGAATATGTAGTCTAACGTAAGTATGTAAGAAGACATAAAGAAATTATGATATACTAGCAGTGCTACTTTTTCAATAATCAATAGAAACAAGCAGGCGCTATTTATTTTTTAAGAAAACAGAATACGTTTCATGGACTCTGAAGATATGGTGATATGCACACTCAACAACAAATGGCCCTTTAGTTAATCACTAGGTACATGTATGTCTCCAAGCTGCAAGTAAAAAATTAGCCTGGCCGCTGAACCCAGCTTTACAATTATACAAAAAGCAGAAAAAATACAGAATACGTTACACAAAATGCATTACCTTTTGTAACGTATTTTGGTAACGTATTTTGCTCTTCACTAAAAAATGTGGTAATAGTGCAATATGTTTCGTAACAAAAGTACAAAACACACACACTTTGTATAATACAACTATTTACTGGATATAGTGACATTTAATATCATTAAATTATCATAACATGAATTTTGTTAGTTATGTAACATATTTTAGTAACGTATTTTGCATTTTTATTTGAAATATTAACCAACAGACACGAAAAGACAGAAACTCAGTATTTATCGTTATAAAAATAATAAAAAATGTGCTTAGACAAAAAAAAACATCGATTATTCTATGTATCAGTGTGTAATAACTTTCATTATACACACAAATACAGAATACGTTACTTTTAGTTCTGCTAATGATTTTGCGCCTGGTGAAGTATAGTGCAAAAGTCGATACAATAAGTCTGGTAACAATGACAATTTATTGTATTGCCCAGGTTAATTTTAAACAATTTTGCATAGTTATTGAACATGTAAACACTAATGTCCTTATTGGGAAAAAGATAAAATAAAAAAACACTGATATTTTGAAAATCCTTTATATCTGATATACTGTAATGTATAAAGACCATTTACACTTAGCAACATTAAAATTACATTAATATATTTCATTTTGCATGTTTTTATTTTGTATAGTATTTCTACAAAAATGCTCAATACATATCAGATATTTAGGGAAATGTTTAAACTTGTTTAAAAATGTAACGTATTCTGTGTGTGTGTTTTTGTGCTCTTAATTGTTCATTTGAAAAAATGATTAAATTTGTGTTTTAGACTTGATATCTCAAATTTTTAGGACAGGAAATAATTATTTCAATATTTTAAAATAAAGTTGCAAAAAGAGGTCTAGTGAGAAGTTGATTTTTTGATATGTAGCTTGTGGAAAAGTCTTGAAGTCGCGGGCTTTGCCCATATATATGAACAACTGGATTTTGTAACTTCTTGCCGCCCGTAACAAAATTATATTGTAGGCAGCCTTCGTGGCCGACAGGTAGCGTACTCAGCCTCAGACCGCCAGGGATCGAATTCGAATCCTAGACCTTTTCAGCTGGAGAAATCTAGTGCTCGTATTAGAACTAAGGTCTCTGTGTCAGAGCCTTTCGATGTCATTAGGGTAAGCATGGTAAGTAGGCCTAATACTCACCAAAAAGTGATTGAATGAAAATGTCGCCCCATTTACCCTTTAACCGTCAAATCATATAAGTGGAATTTTCACCCACTTGAAGTTTTGTCTCGCTGACGCGATCCACAACTTCAAGTGGTTGAAAGTGATGCAGATTTGACAAAATGGAGTTCAACGATTTTGAAATCTTGTTGGCTGATGTCACGTTTTAACATGTTCAGAATCCGGCATTTAATCTGTTGATAACACTTTAAACAGGAAATAAACATAATCGGGAGCGGTGGGTTAAAAGGTTAAAAAAACAAGTATAATATATCAAGTTTTAAGTAATTTACAGCTTGTAAATGATAGATTTCCCGCGGTATTATCTCATTAATATTTTCTCCGACTTAAGTTGCGTCTCGCTAATGCGACCCACAAATTCAACAGGGTGAAAATTACTCATATATTTGTCAGCGTAGGCCTATTTGTTGACGTTGAAACATAGGCCTACATTGTATTCTCAAAAACATTGATTTGATCGGCTAATAAGATTAACAGATTCAACTAAGTATATTCGTGCACAGCACTTGATTGGTTATATTGAAGAGTTTAAGTCGTGTGAGCTTAGATTTCACGCTGGATCGTTAGTAATGATGGTAAAAAGCATGCCTTATGCAAATTGTGTCTAACGGGTCCAAAACAAAAGTGCAGTAGGCCGAAATTGGAGCGTTTTGGAGGTTTTTTTCAGATGACATTTAGTCACCTTTTATATGGAGAATAATAGACTCGAAAAAATAAAATATCTCTCTCTATCCCATTATGGAAAAACTCATTTGGAATACCACGCACAGAGCCTCTAAAGCCGACTAAATGAACTACATGATGAATGCGGGAATAAAACATAGATGACAATCTATTTTAGAATCGCACGTCATGATCATCAGCAAGAATAGTAGGCCTATATTTCAGCGTGGGATTTTTTATATAGATTGCACAAAAACAGCGGTGTTTTTTATGGGCTTTGACAATAAATTATAAGTAACGGCCAGGAGCGGGCTCGGTGTAATATTTAAATAAGACATAATATTGGTAATTTATGCTAATTTCGAATCGTATTGTTCAATTATACTTGCTGCAACGAGAACGTAACATGCTTAAGTGGTTGTAACGTACAATGATCTAATATGGCGTTGTAACCCTTTAACCGCTGGGCACGAAAATACTTGCTTTTTTAATTTTAGTAACACATTAAATGACAGTTATTAGGAATGAAATGAGTGTTGCAACATTAAGATTTGTAAATCTTGTTCTCAAATTAACCAAATATGCGTAATTTTCACGCACTTGAAGTTGTGGGTCGCGGTGACGAGACACAACTTCAAGGGGGATGAAAATTCAAGTAAGATAACCTAGCGCGTGAAGGGTTAACAATTAAAATTGCATACTTTGTTGAATAAAACACCATCGTGTGATGTCCAATGACTACATGAGATTAAATAAAATATGGATTAGTTATCAGTGCATTTGCATTATTTATTTTGTGAACAAATCATTATCGCCAGCTGCTGTATAATCAAAGCATATGAGTTTCCATTTCCCTTTATGTAGTTTTAGTTGTAGTTGTAGTTATTTGTTATCAGGTTATAGGGTATTAACAGCTACATTTAATATAAATACAGGATATGTGCTGTGAAATCACAGGTTATTTTATTTGAAGATATACAATGAATCTAGTTGAATCAAGGGGCTATCGTGCACCCCTCCGAAATAAATTTCTAATTGATGTTTCTAGATTGGAAAAATGTCATAGAAAACGATTTGCTTTGTTTAAAAGTTGGTCCCACATACCATTTTTATGCAAATTAGTGACGCCATTACTCGAAAATGTATATTTCGCTATATCACAGCAAAAATGCACATAGCTCAACAATTAAGGTGTCTAGCCCCATGTTTTGAGGGTCTAAGATCATTACAAAACTATTCTTGAATTTATCAGATGTGTCTAAAAGATGCTAGCGTGCTCAGTATTGCAGCCATTAGCGAAAAGTCTAAGTTTCGCTATATTTCCGCGGATATTAATGATAGCTGCATACATTCATTCATATCAGTCATTTATTTATTATGCTGACATAAAGCGTCTAGACCCATGCCAAGCGAATATAAAGTTATTAATATTCAAGATATCATAACAGAATAACACTATGATATGTCCTAGTACACGGCATGTTGTAGAATGTATGCTAGGACGTATATTTGTACATGTATGTCCTGGCACATAATAACACTATGATGTGTCCTAGTACATGATATATACAATGCATGCTAGAGCATGCTGTGTTTGCAACAAAACAGTTCCATGACTCCCAGCTCGT
>OZ024908.1:69461203-69546203 GCA_964017125.1 Flabesymbios commensalis | reverse complement strand
AGTTATCTCTAAACATTAACATAATTTTCTGGTACGACTTAGGCGAAAGTGAAAAAAATTGATGTAAGAAAGGCCCAAAAAATTCATCAATATTATAATAATGTGATAATGTAAACTACAAACATTGTTGTAGGAGGTTCAAAATTATTCAAATTTGATAAAAATAGAAGTCAACAATTCTGAAATCTTGCTGATTGATGTCACGTTTTATTTTCAACATGTTTAACAGTGTTTAAACATGTTTAAGGCTGATACAAAATTAAAAACCGAATATAATCGTAACCGGTGGCTAGAGGGCTGACACCTGGTATAATGAAAATATGTGAAACATATGTCCCCGGGCAGACACAAAAGAAGGAAGATGGAGGGTGATTTATATTGCATAGCTTTAACCCTTGAATGTCTGAAATATTTTTTATATAAACCAATTAGAGATCAAAAGGTTTTTTCAATTTTAAATCATCATAAATGTCTAAGAAAGCTTTTTCCGCTTCATTTGAATCCCAATGTTATTGGTCTACGGCCATCATAAATGTTTAAATCTTTCAGTGTGGGGGCCGACTTTAGACGTCATAATCTGACGACTTTAGACGTCAGACGTCTGAAGTCGATCCCCGCCTTGAAAGGGTTACGGCTAGCTAGGTTTGTTCACTATTGATTGAGGCAAACATTGATTTGTTGATAAATGGCTCAGCAAAATGGCAAAAATGACCACAGGTTTGTTTGTTCTATTGATCCAATTATTGCTATCGAACATTAGGTATCAAATTTTCCCCGGAATCGTTGTTGCACTCGCAAACAAACTTCCCCTATCAATTTATGTGTATTTTCCACGTCCGTACAGGCATTACACTATTTTTAAAGCCAATATTATATAACACATCAATGTACCGTGGTGCTTTTTCATTTCAGATATACGGTCATTTCTTGTGATTGAAAATATAAACATGTTTCACTCCCTGATTGGTAAATATCCAAGAATCATATTCGGTTTCATTCTCAGTTATTAAAACACACCACTACATCATTTTCTTTGTCTGACCACTACACTCTGAGCCGGGAATGGATAGTTATTGTTGACCAAGTACATACGAATTAGCATTGTAGGCCTATGGTACTATGATCAGTCAGGTGTGACCGAGCTGTTGATTATGAGGGATCTTCATTATGGTCGGATGTGTTTTAAGTCAGCTAAAACCATCGGAGCTCTACATTTTTAGGCCTTCCGCCTTGGCCTTTTCCACAGCTAAGAATGTAATTCTCCTCGTGCTTTATCCTATACATACGTTTCAATAAGCACTTTTAAAATCCACGTAAAAACATTAGAAGGCATAGTGTTATGTTGGACCAACGTATAACCGAATCAGTCGCCAAATTGAAGGGGTCAGAACAAAAATAAGGCTAAATCATTTTTTATTTTTTTCAGATGTTTGATTTTAGGGTACCATAGAACAAAAATGGTTAACTTAGCATTAATCTTGTCCAGATCAAAAAAACGTTGTCATCAAAATTGATTATTTTCATGGTATGTTGTGGTAGACACATGGCACACTGTTTTGTTGTCCTATGGTACCCCATCGTCAATTTTTTGTAAAACTGACTTAGTCTTGGTTTTGTTCTTACCCCTTCAATTTTAAACCTTAAAGCGTTACTTCAGAAACTTAAATCTTCACCCAGTTGAAGCTGTATCTCGCTACCCGATCCACAACTTCAAGTGGGTGACATCAGTCATAAGCGACCATGGTCGCGCTTAGCGGACTAAGATATCGAACACACATCAATCTATAATGATAACTTTGTTTTGATTAGAATTAGTATCGAGTACACTTGGGTCCCGCCATGACATCTTCCCCTGCGGGCCGGGGTCGCCGTATTCTCGTACAAGTTACGATATATCGTAGGTTTTGGATTGGTCGAGATGGTCATCTCCTGACACGCTGAAAACAGCGTGGAACGACCGTCGGTTAGAAGTGCCATGCCAACACCTTTTTCCAAATCAGCTAGTCAAATCGAATGATTGATCAGCGAAACAGACATGTTAGCCAAGGAGCCGTTGCCCCTGTCGTGAAATTGAGCGATATTGACGAGGCTGTAAAACGATTCCCTTGCGATAATCTCCAGATGAAATGTGTCCAGAAAAGGTCAGTGACGGGCGTAAGGGAAATCATCTCGCCACGAAGCGAAAGAGAAGTATACAGCAAAGACCTGGAAGTGTGATGCCGGCTAGCGTCAGCCCAGCATAATACGATATATTGAATTAATGTTGTTTAAATGTTGGTCAACTGTCTGCGATGCTGTCCCAGCATTGGGTCAATGTTGGGTCTAAGTCTGGTCTTCAATAGAGCTACTTCCAATGTACAATGCCCAGCAAGCATGAGACATTAGCCCTACGATGGTTTACTGTTGGCCCACCGTCTACGACGCTGGCCCAACAGTAAACCAACGTTGGCCCAAGAACTCATGTATGCTGTGTCTTTTCATTATGCACTGCTCTACAGATCATCATCAGTTTATTACCTCAGCTAAAGGAGGTTATGTTTTTGGTCGTGTTGGCTCGTTTGTTTGTCTGTCAGCAGGATTACTTACAAAATAATGAACGGATTTGAATGCCACTTCTACCAGATATGTGTGTCTGGGATGATCCGGATTACGATCCCGATCCAAAAGTTCTTTTAAAGACGTGTGTCTCGGGCCAAGGAACAAACCATTAATTTTTGGTTGTATCACGGTTTCGCGGCGGAGGGTTGCACCCCATTTCTAGACAGGAAAAGTAAACAAATTACACAAGATTCTTCTGATTTAACAGTAGTATCTATCTTGTGCAGATTCAGTACAACTTGTTTGAATAATGTATGTTTTAGTTCTTATATTTAATCATAATCGGTGAGATAAATGTCATGGTGCCTAATTACTAAAAAGGCATTCTCACTGCAATCTAAATAATAAAGGTTCTTTAAAAGAACCCTTCAGTTATATTACCATGCAACCCCAAGAGAACCCTGCAAGGGTTCGCCTGGAGTTGCATCGTAATAGTAATCAAGGGTTCCTTCTAAAGAACCTATATTGTTTAGAGTGTACTATCTTTCAGTGTTTGCTGTTATCATGTCACAAATTTGATACCAAGTTTTGTACAACAGTTAAGTCAGTTATTTTCCCTTGAAAGGACAAGGACCTGGCATTGGACCAGCAGTGTGTCGCCAGTATTTATTCCAGACAACTTCAAACTGTCAGTAGCATTGTAAATCCTTGTGAAACGATAATTATCTTGCTTTGGTAATGAGACCAGAAAATATGCAAATTAAAATACACCCCATTTCTAAACAGAAAAAATGAGCAAACTACACAAGATTTTTCTGATTTAACAGTATTATTATATATCTTGTGCAGATTGTGTACAACTTTTTGTTATTTCTTAGATTTAGTCATGCTATTTCTAGCATGACTAAATCTAAGAATTAATAAAAAGTTGTACACAATCTGCACAAGATATATAATAATTTCGGTATTCCGGTATTTTTAACAACGGGGCTTAACAATTAATGGTCCATAACACTTAGGCATGTTAGGGGATCACCTCTCATATATGGGACCTTTTGGGAAGTCCCTCTTGTGGTCCGCTTAGCGAGGTTCTACTGTATTCAATATCAAAGAGATACGTAATTAAATCAATGAATTTTCAATCACAGTTGATTTAAACTTGGCAGTAATACGGAAAATCAGAGAAAACCACTGTCATCTGAGATTAGCTGATCACACATGTGACAGACTGTGCCACTATAAATTGGCCAAAGATATACTGCTACGCAAAGCCAAAAGGCAGTATTTACTTACTTGTCAAGTAAGCAGATGCTGCCTTTTGGCTTTGTACGGCGGTATCCAAGCAAACACGAGACATTGACCCAACGTTTTTTAATGCTGGTCCACCGTCTTCGACGTCGGCCCAACATTAAAACAACATTTGATCAACGTCTCGTGTTTGCTGGGATATAACTAACTAACCTGTTTTGCAAAGGCAAACTGCTGTAAATATACTTACTGAATGTTAGAAGTTATTGTTACTTACCTTAGCATTGTAGATTATGCAGGCACTTATCCGTAATTGTATAGTTACCAGTACTGAATGTTAGTTACTGAATGATAGCAGTTGTTGTTACTGATCTTAACATTGTAGTATATGCAGTCGCTTATCCGTAATTGTATAGTTACCGGTACTGAATGTTAGTTACTGAATGATAGCAGTTGTTGTTACTGATCTTAACATTGTAGTATATGCAGGTGGCGCTTATCCGTAACTGTAGGCCTATAGTTACTGAATGTTAGTTACTGAATATTAGCAGTTATTGTTACTTACCTTAGCATTGTAGTATACATGTATGCAGGGCTTATTCGTAACTGAATGCTAGTTACTGAATGTTAGCAGTTATCGGTTCTTACCTTAGTAACTGTATGGTTACTGAATGTTACTTACTGAATGTTATCAGCTAGTATTGCCTATCTTAGCATTGAAGTATATTCAGGCGCTTATTCTCAACTGTATAGTTACTGAATGTTACTTACTGAATGTTATCAGCTAGTATTGTTTACCTTAGCATTGTGGTATATTCAGGCGCTTATTCGTAACTGTATAGTTACTGAATGTTACTTACTGAATGTTATCAGCTAGTATTGCTTACCTTAGCACTGTATTATATTCAGGCGCTTATTCTGAACTGTATATTTACTGAATGTTACTTACTGAATGTTATCAGCTAGTATTGCTTACCTTAGCATTGTAGTATATTCAGGCCCTTATTCGTAACTGTATATTTACTGAATGTTACTTACTGAATGTTATCAGCTAGTATTGCTTACCTTAGGATTGTGGTATATTCAGGCGCTTCTTCGTAACTGTATAATTTACTGAATGTTACTTACTGGATGTTATCAGCTGGTATTGCTTACCTTAGCATTGTAGTATATTCAGGCCCTTATTTGTAACTGTATATTTACTGAATGTTACTTACTGAATGTTATCAGCTAGTATTGCTTACCTTAGCATTGTGGTATATTCAGGCCCTTATTCGTAACTGTATATTTACTGAATGTTACTTACTGAATGTTATCAGCTAGTATTGTTTACCTTAGCATTGTGGTATATTCAGGCCCTTATTCGTAACTGTATATTTACTGAATGTTACTTACTGAATGTTATCAGCTAGTATTGCTTACCTTAGCATTGTATTATATTCAGGCGCTTATTCTGAACTGTATATTTACTGAATGTTACTTACGGTATGTTATCAGCTAGTATTGCTTACCTTAGCATTGTAGTATATTCAGGCCCTTATTTGTAACTGTATATTTACTGAATGTTACTTACTGAATGTTATCAGCTAGTATTGCTTACCTTAGCATTGTGGTATATTCAGGCACTTATATGTAACTGTATAGTTACTGAATGTTACTTACTGAATGTTATCAGCTAGTATTGCTTACCTTAGCATTGTGGTATATTCAGGCGCTTATTCGTAACTGTATATTTACTGAATGTTACTTACGGTATGTTATCAGCTAGTATTGCTTACCTTAGCATTGTGGTATATTCAGGCGCTTATTCGTAACTGTATATTTACTGAATGTTACTTACGGTATGTTATCAGCTAGTATTGCTTACCTTAGCATTGTGGTATATTCAGGCGCTTCTTCGTAACTGTATAGTTACTGAATGTTACTTACTGAATGTCATCAGCTAGTATTGCTTACCTTAGCATTGTGGTATATTCAGGCGCTTCTTCGTAACTGTATAATTTACTGAATGTTACTTACTGAATGTCATCAGCTAGTATTGCTTACCTTAGCATTGTAGTATATTCAGGCCCTTATTCGTAACTGTATATTTACTGAATGTTACTTACTGGATGTTATCAGCTGGTATTGCTTACCTTAGCATTGTAGTATATTCAGGCGCTTCTTCGTAACTGTATAGTTACTGAATGTTACTTACTGAATGTCATCAGCTAGTATTGCTTACCTTAGCATTGTAGTATATTCAGGCGCTTATTTTAAACTGTATAATTTACTGAATGTTACTTACTGAATGTTATCAGCTAGTATTGCTTACCTTAGCATTGTATTATATTCAGGCGCTTATTCTGAACTGTATAGTTACTGAATGTTACTTACTGGATGTTACCAGCTAGTATTGCTTACCTTAGCATTGTATTATATTCAGGCGCTTATTCTGAACTGTATAGTTACTGAATGTTACTTACTGGATGTTATCAGCTAGTATTGCTTACCTTAGCATTGTAGTATATTCAGGCGCTTATTTTGAACTGTATATTTACTGAATGTTACTTACTGAATGTTATCAGCTAGTAGTGCTTACCTTAGCATTGTATTATATTCAGGCGCTTATTCGTAACTGTATAATTTACTGAATGTTACTTACTGAATGTCATCAGCTAGTATTGCTTACCTTAGCATTGTAGTATATGCAGGCGCTTATTCGTAACTGTATAGTTACTGAATGTTACTTACTGAATGTTATCAGCTAGTAGTGCTTACCTTAGCATTGTATTATATTCAGGCGCTTATTCTGAACTGTATAGTTACTGAATGTTACTTACTGGATGTTATCAGCTAGTATTGCTTACCTTAGCATTGTAGTATATGCAAGCGCTTATTCGTAACTTTATACATCTAGTTACTGAATGTTAGCTACTATCTAATAATACATCGTTGTCTGAATATTGGAGTGAGTATCGTAACGGCGGCTGTAACGGAAAGAGACGAGGTCGAGTTCCGTTACAGCCATGACCGTTACGATACGAGTTCCAATATTCAGACAACGATGTCTTATTCTGTTTATTAAACATATGAACAGACATGACAGATAGCCTACATTACCTCTCAAAAAATTATTCTTTATCGTCTCCAAAAACATGACAAATTATCTTGTGGCTCCTATTCATAATTGTCGTGCTTGCTATTTCTAATGATCTGTATATAGGCCTATAGGCTTCTAAGACTTGCAGAGCGCAGTTGCTGTCTATGCCTATAATCTAGAAACGGGGTTAGTCTGGGCGCGAAAGTTTAGAGGTTGATCTGTAGGACCATGTCAATTTCTGTCTAGACAATTATATAGTCCACGAATTTTGGGTTTGAAATGGAAAAAAATAATATAAAGCTGAAAATTTCAGGATCTGTTCAGAATGTCCTCCTTTATTACTCGTAGAAAGTACCAAAGTTTTCCCTGAGCGGAACATCCTTTTTTTGGACGAAATTCAAAATGGCTGCCAAGCGCCATGTTGAAGTTGTAATTCCTGAAATATTTGACATATATTTTAATGTAATACCTCATTTCCACATGATTTTTAATGCAGAATTCATTTTCAAAGCTATAAGAAACTTTTAATGTTTCATTAAAGAATAAATCGAAGATGGCCGCCATTTGAGGTCTGATTGGGAACAAGTCTATTGTCATTCGTATCAGAGATACATATGATTTTTTTTACATCTATAATTACCAGTATGTCCTCCTTTATTGCCTATAAAAAATCTCAAGTTCCCCTGAGCGGAACATCCTTTTTTTTGACAAAATTGAAAATGGCTGCAAACGCTTTGTTAAAGTTGTAATTCCTGAACTATTTAACATATATTTTAATGTAATACCTCATTTTCATATGATTTTTAATGCTCAATTCATTTCTGAAGTTATTAGTAACGCTTAAGGTTTCGTTAAAGAATAAATCCAAGATTTCATTTGATAGTGCAAGAGCATTAGTGAAAAAAACACAGGAACCTGGAATAAAATTGCAGAAAGCTGATTTTTTCAGGAATGATACCTGGACATTTCCCCAGACGAATTCCGAAGATGCCCCAGAAATCCCCCTTGTTTATTTTTTTTAATTCAAGATGGCCGCCACCATGTAACGCCATTTTTCGAAAAACAGGGGTATACCCTAATTCTTCACCTTTGTAGTTAGGAAAAAAATATTTTGGTGTCTCTACTTATGTTTTAAGGCACAAAGAGTTGATACAGATGATCAGGAATGATATCAGCACTTTTCTCAATACCAAAAATCCAAGATGGCCGCCATATTGTTCTGATTATGCTAAGCGATCTCTTAAAAACACACGAAAATATGAGATATCTATCTCGTTGTTGAGCCTAAAATGTATTTTTTGGCCAAACCCATGGAATATAACACTTATTTAGATCACCATTATTTTATTACATTGAATTTATCAACATAAATCCCACATAGTAGTTAATAAGAAATAACACCAGGTAACGTCATTTAAAAAAAAGGGTTATACCCCAATCCCCCACTTTTGAAGTTAAAACAATGATTTTCGTGTCTCTACCTATGTTTTAAAGTACAAGGAGGTTATCCAGATGATCAGAAATAATATCAGTACTTTTCCTAATACCACAAATTCAAGATGGCCGCCATAATATTTTGTTAAGCGTTCTCTTAAAAAACCCGAAAATATGCGATAACTATCTCGTTGCTGAAACTAAAATGTATTTTTTAGCCGAACCCATGGAGTCTGGAACTTATTTAGATGACCATATTTTATTATATTGTGTTTATCGACATGAATCCCACATGGTAGTTATAGTTAATTCTACCATGGTGGGTGACGCTTTGGAGTGTTTTCGAACTGCTTTCCCACTAGAAATGTAGATTGAGATTTGTCAAGTTAACAAATTAATCTCAGGTAAATAATGAAATTATTGCGTTTCAATCATCCGAGCTGTCACAGTTTCTACATGTTTGGCCAATACAAAAAGAGCACATTGTTGTACAATATAGATTTGTCTAGGTCTAGATTTGTGAGATCTCCCCCCTTTGAACAAGCCACTCTGCACCCGCAACTCACTCTTTTTAGAACTCTTTCTGGGGCGACTGCTCTTTCAGTTTGCGTTGGTTACAAACGACCATGATATAAAATCCGTCCCCAGACTGTAGATTCCACACTCTCCTGTACAGCAAAATATGCTCTGTATCATAATGGAGTTTAAACACGAGGCATTCATCCAATGCTGTTTTAATATGGGCTGACCGTCTTCGACGCTGGCACACAAATTAAACAGAATTGGATTAATGCCCCGTGTTGGCTGGGGCAGTAGGTGACGTTGAAGGGAGGCTTTCTAGCAAAAATAAATTACAAGATAAGGACTTGCGCCTCACACGTTACATGTACATGACATCTTTGATAATCGTCCTGTAACAATGCTCTTTTAAATACTTACTTTTGTCCTTGATCTGCGAATGTCAATATGTTTAATATCATGAAATATATCATTTAAATATCAAGATATTACATTTTGAATATTAGGATATATATATTTCGTAATGAAGTTATGGCATTGTACGGTGTTGTAATGAGATGATTTTACATCAGAATATCGGAATATGACATTAAATTAATTGATGTCACAGTTAATCGTCAGGATATGATCTCTTTATGTCACGATAATATGAGGACAAGAAACATTAACGTCATGATATGGTTTTGTAATGTCCAAATATTGCTCTTTATTATAGTAAAATGACGTTATGATGTCTGGATACAGCTTTATAAATGCAGGATATGGTGGTTAAGAATCGCGGTATGGTATTAAAGTGACAGGATCTTTTAGTGTATTGTCACGATAATAAATATCATGATATAGCATATTAACATCACTATATGACATTTTAGTGTAAGAGGAAATTAAAGTAAAAGAGGGCAAGGCCACATGCTGTTCAAAGAGCATGTGTCTTAACGCTATTTAATTACTTTCCATTTTATTGAATCTTCCGAAGTGCTTTTGTTGTTGGCAGTTTTGGAGTACCGGTATTTGAGCAATGTAGAGGCCTTTACTTACTGAATTATATTGCGATATATATGTTGAACTGACATGTGCCAGCCTGATATTGGAATGTTCTATGTCGATTCTGTATTACCATATGGTAACGTGCGTCTGTCAATATAATGTTATTGAAATGTTATACCTTGACATGACAATATAATATCCTGACATTAAAATGCCATATCCAGACTTCAAAGTGACAAAGCCTGACACTCTATGGTCACATTAAAATATTGTAGTGTCATATTCAGTCCTTATAATGTCACATTAAAATGCCGCCAAGCCCGCCATATCTTGATAATGTCATTTCCTATCATAAAAAATTGAATATCTTGACATTCAAATCTTATTGTGTGATATAAAAGAACAAAATTTGGACATTATAATATGGCAATGGCTACTGCCACAGTACTGTGGTACTAAAGGACCAATTGGCTATTTTCACCAAACCAATCAGAATTCAGGATTTCAGACTGTGGCAGCAACTTTGGAAATGCTATTACCACCAAACCAATCAGCATCAGTGTAACAACAATACTGACCAATCACAGCAAATAACTTTATTACCACAATACTGTGTCAATAAGATTCATTTCTGCTGAAATATCTAAACGGATGAGGTCATGCTACCACGTCACTGTAACAATAAGGTATCTTACAGTCCGTGTACATGTGCAAGTAATTGCTGCTACAGGATTGTGTTAATAACGTGTTGTCGTTCCTTGCTACTGAATCGATGTGTCTATAAGATTCTCGCTGTTGCTAATCATCATCACAGCAGTTCTGTGTAACTGTTAATAATGGTCGCCACAGTGCTGTGTCAATAAGGTTTCTTACTCTTTCTCTAAACATACAAGTCATTGCTACCACAGTGATGTAGCAATAACGTTTCTTACTGTCTCTATACACTTAAAACCCGTGCTGCCACAGTACTGTGTCAATAAGGTATCTTACTCTTTTTCTACACATATATTTCCTTGCTACCACAGTGCTGTGATAATAACGTTTTTTACATTATCCAAACACTTAAAATCTGTGGCGCCACAGGGCTGTGTCAATAAGGTATCTTACTCTTTCTCTACACATAGAAGATCTTGCTACCACCGTGATGTGGCAATAACGTTTCTTACTATCTCTATACACTTAAAATCTGTGCTGCCACAGTTCTGTGTCAATAGGGTATCTTACTTTTTTTCTACACATTTATGTCCTTGCTACCACAGTGCTGTGGCAATAACGTTTCTTACTCTCTCTATACACTTAAAATATGTGCTGCCACAGTGCTTTGCCAATAACGTATCCTACTCTTTCTCTACATGTAAAAGTCAGTGCTACCACAGTGATATGACAATAACGTTTCTTACTGTATCTATGCACTTAAAATCTGTGCTGCCACAGTGCTGTGTCAATAAGGTATTTTACTCCTTTTCTGCACATATAAGTCCTTGCTACCACAGTTATGTGGCAATAACGTTTCTCACTGCATCTATACACTTAAAATCTGTGCTGCCACATTGCTGTGGCAATAACGTTTCTTAATGTCTCTATACACTTAAAAATCTTTGCTGCCACAGCTCTGTTTCAATAAAGTATCTTACTCTTTTTCCATGCATATAAATTATTGCTACCACAGCGGTATGGCAATAACGTTCCTTACCAATATACACATGATACAAGTCCTTGCCACCACAGTGTTGTGTCAAAAAGGTTTCTTAGCGCTCATCGCCACCTAAAAGTACTTTTTTACCACTCATTTTCTACACCTAAAGTCTTTCATACCACAGTGATGCCGTCTACACATACAAGTTCTTGCTAACACAGTGCTCTGTCAATGAATTTCATACTGTCTCAATACATTTAAAAATCGTTGCTGCTAGATTGCTGTATGAATACGGTATCCTACTTTGTCCTAGCTACCACAGTGCCGTTGCAATGATGTTTTTATCTTGTCTCAATACACTCTCAAATATTTGCTGCCACAGTGTTGTTTTCTGACTGCTCATGTAGGACTACATCTGCAAGTCAAGTGTACATCTACATTCATGTGTCAATGAGATTTGTTACTGCACTTACACGTCACTGGTGCCACAGTACCGTGTCAATTAGTTTTGTTTCTGCTCATCTACACTAAGTCCTTGCTACCACAGTCATGTGTCGATAAGGTTTATTACTGTCTCTATGCACTTGCAAATCATTGTTGACACAGTTCTGTTTCAATTAAGCGTCTTACAGCTCATCTACACCTACAAGTCACTGCTACTATACAATTGGCAAAGATTTGGCAAAACAATTGTCACCAACTGTTCGCAGGTGGAATAAATTTGCATGGTGTGACAGTAGTTAATGACAAATAAGGGGGACCTCACCGGGCTGGAGACTACTTTGGGATATTGACAAATTTGCGAAACTCCTCAAATCTACACCAAACATTCACCAAATTTCCCCAAACGTTTACCTCTTTCGCCAAACCTTCTCTGTGTTCATCTAATTGCTATCACAATACGGTGGCAATGATGTTTCTTGTAGTTTCTTTACACTTACAAGTCCTTTCTACCACAATGCTGTTTAAACAGGCCTACGGCTTCTTACTATCTATACACTTACAAGTTCTTGTTACCACTGTGCGGTGTCAATAATGTTTTCTAATGCCCCTTTATACCCATAAGTAGTTGCTTAAACAGTACGATGTCAATACGGTTCCCTAATCTCTTTTTATCCTTTCAAATCCTTGCTACCACAATGCCGTGACAATGAAGTTTATGCATGTAACTCTACAATTACAAGTCCTTACTGCCACAGTTCTGTGTCAATAAGGTTCATTCATGTCTCTCTACACCCACAAGCCCTCGTTGCCAAAGTGATGTGTCAATAACGTTTTGTATGGTCTATTTACACCTACCAATCCTCTATGCCACTGTCATGTCAATAACTTTTCTTGCTACCCCTTTACACTCAGACGTTCTATGCTATGACAGTACAGTGTCAGTATATTTTTTTCACTACCCCTCTATAGCATATTGTATGATGTCGATAATGTCTCTTACTACACTCGTACACAGAAATTCGTTAGTGTTGTCGTAATACGTAGGTGTCTTTACAGTTCGAATTCCTTGTTATCACAGTGCTGTGCCCTACCATGTCCCAACTTCAAGTCGTAGCAGCATTGAATAATATTATGCAAAAGAAAAAAAAACAGTTTTATTTAAAAATCAATTTATTCATTGGTTGTTAAGACACTATATATATGCCTACGCCGTTAAACTGAGCTGCCCCAGCGATCATAGTCTGAAGTGGCTGGTGATTATTTTAGCATTCTGAAAAGACATAAAAGCAAACTTGCAAATGTTTAAATATTGGTGAAAAAAACTGAAAAAACATTAGCAATTTTGCAAGTTATTGTGTCTACAAACAAGCAAAAATTTGCCATTTTGTGCGATAAATCAGACATTTTTATTTTGCTCAACCATTTTTCAACAACTTGTCAGTGAACTGCATGGTTATAAGGAACACATAGAACAAATTTGATCAGGATAGGCCTACATGAAAATCTTACTAAGGAAATGTTACCGCCGATGTCGACGCCGCTCCCGACAAAGACGCCGAACTTCAATGGCAAAAGTCCACTTTAAAAAAGGGCGGGCTAAAAAGATATTTATTTAAAATTCACCATTGTGCCTGGAAAATTTAAGCTGCTACCTAAGCGTCAAACACTTTACACCTAAAATTGTTTGGCCCAGTGATCTTAGCCTCAACTGGCTGGTGAGTATTTCAGCATTCGGAAAATATATTTTTGAACAAAAATATCACATAAGTATATGTATATTAAATAGTAATTTTATTTTGAAAAGACATATATTTGTCATTCAACATTGTGTATTGCAAATCTATACAAAATATAATTTGATGGCATTGTCAAGACTGTACATTTAATTTTCAATACTATACCCTGGAAACATGTCTTGCCATCAAAACAAAAACATCACACCTTGAACTGTCGTCTTGATGACAGCTAGTAAGAGTTTTTGTGCTCCATTTATATGACTTGGTCTCTGATCTTGCTTTTGAAGACTGCCTGAAACATAATCACATATTGTGTTTAAATTGTGACAATTCTACCATTGATTGATTTGTTCAACCAGACCTATTTGATTACTAAAAAAACAATTTCGGCTATTGAAATCGCAATATACTTAGGAATGTAAATATACTTAGGAATGTAAAAGTAATGCTAATAAATTTCACGATGACATTTAATTGCTTAGCTAAAATGAATACATAGTATAGGCTTACAACTGTATAACCTATATGCATTTGCATTCACAACCTCGCATTTATGCTACACACCTCCATCGTTTAATAGCAATTTGTACTTCTTTTCCATATCCCCTTCTCTTGAAAGCAATGACTCCTATAGTGCTATGTTTGGTATCAGCCACCAGTAGCACACACTGGCTACCCATTGGTACGTGCTTCGCAGCATCTTTGTCGCTGATGCCACATCACACTGGCATCAGGATGAAATCATACTGGGCAAACACAACCTGAAAAAACCCATAATAATTTAGGCTAACGTATCATAACACACAAATGTATTTACATTTCTATGGCGCCACCCACTTAAGCAAGTGTATTTTTAGTATGTGGACAATATGAAAAGTGGGTGGGAATTGTTTTTGACACAGCAGTGTGACAGTAAGACTTGTACGTTTAGAGGGGTGATAATTATCTTTATTGACACAACACTGTGGCAGTAAGGACTTGTACATGTAGAGGGGTAGTAACAATACATATTGACACAGCACTGTAGCAGTAAAGACTTGTGCATGTAGAGAGGAAGTAGGAACCCTTATTGACACGGCACTGTGGCAGTAAGGACTTGTACATGTAGTGGGGTAGCAGGAACTGTTATTGACACAGCACTGTGGCAGTAAGAACTTTACATGTAGAGGGGTGGTCAAAAAACCTTATTGCCACAGCACTGTGGCAGTAAGGACTTGTACATGTGGAGGGGTAGTAAAATCATTATTGAACATCACTGTGGCAGCAAGGACTTGTACATGGAGTGGTAAAAACCCTGATTGACACAGTACTGTGACAATAAGGACTTGTGCATGTAGAGGGGTAGTAAAAAAACTTATTGGCACAGCACTGTGGCACCAAGGACTTGTACATGTAAAGGGGTAGTAGGAACCCTTATTGACACAGCATTGTGGCAGTAGAGACTTGTAAATGTAGAGGGGTGGTAAAAAACCTTATTGACACAGCACTGTGGTAGTAAGGACTTGTACATGTAGAGGGGTGGTAAAAAACCTTATTGTTCACAGCACTGTGGTAGTAAGGACTTGTACATGTAGAGGGTTAGTAGGAACCCTTATTGACACAGCACTGTGGCAGTAAGGACTTGTACATGTAGAGGGGTGGTAAAAAATCTTATTGACACAGCACTGTGGTAGTAAGGACTTGTACATGTATAGGGGTTGTAAAAAACCTTATTGACACAGCACTGTGGCAGCAAGGACTTGTACATGTGAAGGGGAAGTAGGAACTCTTATTGACACAGCACTGTGGCGGTAAGGACTTGTACATGTAGAGGGGTAGTAAAAAACCTTATTGACACAGCACTGTGGCAGTAAGGAGTTGTACATGTAGAGGGGTAGTAGTAACCCGTATTGACACAGCACTGTGGCAGTAAGGACTTGTACATGTAGAGGGGTAGTAAAAAACCTTTTTGACACAGCACTGTGGCAGCAAGGACTTGTAGGCTACATGTAGAGGGGTAGTAAAAAAACTTATTTACACAGCACTGTGGCAGTAAGGACTTGTACATGTAGACGGGTAGTAAAAATCTTATTGACACAGAACTGTGGCCTTGGATAAACATTGTCCAGTTTAACGCGAATTGGGTTTTCAAGAGCAGTTCATAGTCACACATTATGGAAAAATCGTGTACACACAGGGCATAGGCCTACAAGACAGGATTGGCGAAAAGTATCACATTACTTACTTGATGGTGTCATCGATTTACACAAATTCATGCTTCTTCCTATAATTCCTTATTGTCTCGCTCGAAAATGTCCAAGATGGAACATTTTCGGCAGCCGAAAATTCACTTGAGGCCGTTTTAAATGCTTCATAATTGACGGACGTCCTTCCGATCAACATGGCGACGATGTAATAGCGGCAATCCACTCAGCCCTCCCACTCCACATGCGAAAATGATGGCCTCTGATTGGTTTGGTGAAAATAGCGATGCGCTCTGCTATTGCCACAGTACTGTGGCAATAGACACTTCCTTATAATATAATGACGTTGAAGTGTCATATTCTGATAAATTACAATCCAATATCCTGGCATAAATGTGCCAGATCCTGACTTCGAACTGTTTATTATACAATATTCGATATTAAATAGCATGTTTGTCATTATAATGACACACCATCACATTACAATGCTATATTGTGACCTCAATGTGTCATTTCATCAATGTATAAAGTCACATCATAATATTCATGTACCATATCCTAATATTCAAATGTCATATCCTGACATTAAAATTTCATAGTGATGTTAAAATGATATATCAGGAAATTGTAAGGCATTTCGTGATAATATGATGTATATCTTTTCATATTAATACAGCAACGTGATGTTTAGCCACTATATACTGCCTTTATAAAGCTGTATTGAGCCATCATAATGTGATTTTGCTATATTAAACACCAATGTTTGGACATTATATTACATATCATGATATTAAAGTGTCATATCCTGATATCATATTCATATATCCTGACATAAAACTATCATATCCTGACGTTAAACGTGTTCAATCTGGTGTAATATTGTACTTAGCTCTGTTATTATGTACATTCACAATAATAATCACAACTAATACTTAACCAAAATCGGAAAACATTTTATACAGGCCTACTATGTAAAATACCTACATTGGAATTAGTCGCTGTGTTTGAAACTCGAATTTCTTACGCTATCTCAAGCTTCAAATGAATGAAAAATACCCTTATATTTAAATATGAGAGATGTTAGAATTTTTAATCAATGATTTCTGACATATGATATTTTGTAAATTTGATCAATCTATATCTATATTCCCATATGAAAAAGCAGTTGGACATCGCTTAATCGTGGCATCTGCGCTAAAAGAGCTAACCAATATGGCAGCCATGTTGGATTTTGTGTTGATAAGCACATTCTATTTAAAAAATTGGTGATGGAAATATATTCTAGATTCTATGGCCCTGAAAAAAAAGTTTCAACTACATGATGATTATGGCATGTATGTGATTTTCTTAGGAGGGGGGACGCTTCACATAATGGGCGCCATCTTGGATTTGTAGAGAAAAGAAAAGGAATGATATCATTTCTGATCCTGTTGATGAGCTTTTTGTGTAGAGGCACCAAAATATTTTTTTTAACTCTAAAAGTGAGGAATTGTGGTATATTCCTGTTTTTTTTTTTGGAAAAATGACGTTATATGGTGTTACATAACATTAAACTACCGGTATGTGGGATTTATGTTGATAAATTCAATATAATAAAATATTGGTGATCTAAATAAGTGCTAGACTCCATGGGTTTTGCCAAAAAATACATTTTCGTTTTTTTAATTAAGAGATGGCTCAACATACTCAGTATATCAATATGGCGGCGATCTTGGATTTTTGGTATTGAGAAAAATACTGATATCATTTCAGATCATCTGGATGAACTCTTTGTGTCCTCAAACATAAGTAGAGACACCTAAATATTTTTTCGAACTGCAAAAGTGAGGAATTATGGTATACCCCTTTTTTTCGAAAATGGCGTTACATGGTGGCGGCCATCTTGAATTAAAAAAAATGCACAAGGGGGATTTTTGGGGCATCTTCGCAATTCGTCTGGGGAGATGTCCATGTATCATTCCTGAAAAAATCAGCTTTCTGCAATTTTATTCCAGGTTCAACCCTAATGCTCTTGCACTATGAGGTTTGATTGGGAGCAAGTCTATTGTCATACGTATTTGAGATACATATAAGCTTTTAAATCTATAAATTACCAGTAATTAATGACAAACAAATAACTTTATATCCAACAGAAATATGCAGTACACATTTTACTGTATTTATTTCATAACACATAATAGCCAAAACATCATATTTAACCAATAAAACAACGTTAGTCTGAGAGAGTTGTGCCATTTTTTTCCTAATCATCAACCTCAATTGCATTAATTCGCGATGATTTACTGTACCATGTTCCCATTCAGCGTGTGTTCCTCGCAGACCTGCTGCATCGAAACACACAACCAGCTTTTGCAACCACACCTAATCATTTTCATTAATTTGGGAGGTGCTGCATCTAGCTCCGTGCAAACTGGTAACAGGTTTTCATTTTAAAATTACCACCCCCAGCCTGTTGGTGGTAATTCTGTTCCTATGCTATTCTTGTACATGTAGCTATGTCAGTAATAAAAATAAATTTACTACTGGTACTGCTTCAGCTGGAGTCTTAAGCAAGTGTCTTAAGCAAGGACTCGTACTCGAGTCCACAGGGTCTCAAGCAAGGTCTGTCTTACACACAAGCCTAGGCAAAGACTCATACCCGAGCCAAAATGTCCAAGACGAGGTCTCACAACCGAGCCCGCAGTGCCGAGGCAAGGAATCACACCCGAGTCCGTAGTGTCCCAAGCAAGGACTCACACTCGTATCCACAAGGTTCTAGGCAAGGTCTCACACCTGACCCTACATGTCCTAGGCAAGGAATCACAATCGAGCCAAGATGTCATAGGCAAGGATCCACCTCAGGCGCGCATGGTCCTAGGCAAGGTCTCAAACCCCAGCCTACAAGTCCTAGGCTAGGATTTACCGTGAGCCGTGAGCCCGCGTGGTCGTAGGCAAAGACTCACGCCCGAGCCGGCGGGTCCTAGGCAAGGTGATCCACTGGAGCTTGCAGGGTCCTAGACAAGCACTCACACCCAGGCCCGCAGGCTCCTAGGCAAGATCTCACACCTCACATGCGAGCATAAGGGTCCAATGCAAGGTATCACACCTGAGCCTGTAGGATCCTAGGGAAGATCCCATACCCTATTTATCATGTTTAAATGATATATATTTGATGCAACATTAATAGGAACACGAATAGATGATAGTCATGTCATATCAAAAAGTAAACAACAATATTTTTACAAGCTGCATTATAACTCATTTTACTCCGGAATTCTTACAGTTCAGACAGCCAGAGTTTATTATACTAACAGTGGATGGACATGCTATCACCTCGATGATCTCTTGGTGAGATTTGAACCTTTATTCAGAGGGAAAATGAAATGAATCGGGCTTTAGGCCACCTTTGTGCACATATAGGCTAAACTGGGCCAGGAGAACCTCCTGAGGATGGTGAGATGATTGAGATGACACTGTCCTCAAGACACAGGATTCGAAATTCGGGCCCTGGCGGTCTGAGACCGAGCACGCTACCTCTCGGTCACGGAGGCTCCCCACAATACTAACTTTCACACGTGGATGGGGAAGAAACAATTTTGTTTCTTTCAAACCGCCGAGACCGGGAACCGAACCCCGAACTCTGGCGCGAAAGGCACCGGTGTTAACCACTACCCTAGGGCCCCCGCCCTTATTCAAAGGGATTTGGGGACTTTTAGTGGGTTACCTTATTTATCGCCAATATTTGACACTCCACCTGAACTATGCACCTCTCCTTGATCTCCTCAGGTGTGATAAACAACGCTGTCAGGTCTGGTCAACAGCGCTGCAGGGTAACTCTCATCAGCGGATTATTAGGCTACAATGGGTCTGAAGACCCACACATCACATCAATAGACGACATGAGCAGATCTCAGCTGGAAGGATTCGACGTGGACCGTTACTGGGCTCGAATCCTGGCCGGTTCGGATGTTTGTCATCGAGGTTGCACATATACAGTGCTCCAAACTGTTCAAAGGCCTGGAGTGTGCATTTATGTCTATGGCTCTGTGCACTATAAAAAACCCTTGAAGCTATTCGATAAGAGTAGGGTATAGTCCCTTCCTTCTTTCGCGATGCTGCTATGATTGTGCAGAAAGAACGTAAAACAATATTCAATCAAAATAACGGCACGTGCATAGATGACAGATATTTTGTAGTGTGGTTTAGCTGGGTAGATATCAAAGAACTGGTAGATATGTAACTTAAAATCTCAGTGGGGCACATAAACGTGTAAAATACAATATCAATTTATCAATGGTGATAACGGCAACAAAATTGGTCTGTGTATGCACCTGAGGGTACTGTGAGAACAGCATGTTAGCCAAACATTAAATCAAAATAGCCGTGATTTTTCAATATAGCCACCATAATAATGAAATATATACTTGATTATTATTTGTTGACGTTACTCATACGATTCTTAAGTTTGTATTTGATATTGTTATGTTTTAACATGTTTTACAATTTCTAACAGGCTAGTTTTTTGTTTTTACATTTTGACAAAAAATCAACAAACCTGTCAAATTAAAAAAATGGCAGCCAAAAAAAGTAATATCGATTATTCTATTATGATGAAAGTTATTTTTAGTGTATCTATTGCATATGGCTGTTCTTCATTAACCTGACTGTATTTATTCATAACATAGTATTTTTCTCCATACACAATATCACAATGCCCGCTATTTTTGAAGATGTCTGTTGGAGGATTTTTAGTGCTGAAAAATAAAATTAGTAGTACCAGGGAAACGTTGAGACATCTTGATGTGGTAAAATATCGTGACACTCACAATGGCACAACGTACCCTCTTGTAACCGTCTTTTAAATAATTTCATGCATCTTAATTTATCATTATTATTATCACATGAAAGGCTGGAGCAACAACGAGGACAATTTACTGGACTAGACTCCATAGCATTACCACACTTATTCAAAAAATATTTTTTACTGGCTCTATGTTTCCAAATAAAATACACAAAATGTAGACACAAAATGACATAATTTCTTCATAACTTAAAATTTCAGTATTGTATCAGGCGGCCATTTTGGATTTTTGCATACAAAACACAAATGAGGCTTTAAAACTTAAAAAGAAGACCTGAAATGAATTCCCAGAGAATAATTAAGTGAAAAAGAGGTATTACAAAGGAATATATGTTAAATGTTTCGTATGTTAAAATTTATTTATGTCCTCTGGCGGTCATTTTGGATTTTCGCCAAAAAAATATGTTCCGCTCCTGGGCAACTTTGGTACTATTGACAGGTCATTCAGGATGACCATCTTAATAATTCCATCTTTGCCCTTAAATTTGCCTAAAATTCCTGGACTAACTACTAACAACGTCAGACCCTACTATTATAAAAAGCTGAATGCAACCTTCGAAAATCTAAATTGAGCGGACCGACAAATTCTTCAAAGTCGATTTAATCGTCATTAACACAACGGGAAACCAAGCTGGAAGCAATTACTTTTTATACCAGCCTACATGCCTAGACGAAACAGTCAATAAGGAAAATGAATGGGAACTGAAGCAATGCTTATGAATCGTTAATGATCGAGACAATGTGTGTTGTAATGTTATTAGATGGGATGAGCTGTATAGGAATTTATTTTTGCTCTTGTCAAAATGTTTTCTAATACATCTACATATACAGAATACTGCGTATATTCATTGTAAAGGTAAATAGGCCCCTTAGATTTAAAATAATACATCCATCTACATACTTGTGATATTTGTATTTATATTGTAAATAAAAAGATCACAAGTGTGTAGATGGATGTATTATTTGAAATACATCTCAGTCTGCATGTTCGCAGGAATAAAAGGTTTCATCGAGTGATTGCACTAATATTGTTAGTGCAATCACTCGACGAAACCTTTTGTTTCTGCAAACATGCAGACTGAGGTGTATTGTTTCTTGTACATTCTATTATAGTGCATTTCAAGTACTGTATAACCGCGCATGCACAAATAAACAAAAAAACTAAGTGCACCCCTGCCCTCACTGTGATATCCCAAAACTGCGTTAAGTTATAATATATTTTTTTCCTAGATTTATATCTGTGATCAATTTCGTGCAAACCTGAAGCTGTATGTCGTATTCGGATATCTGTTGTATTATACATGATAAATGACGAATATTATGAAGGCCAGGAAGATCTCAGAAGGAGTTGATATAATTCTAAAGCTACTCGATTCTTAATCCATCTAAGCAGACCTTTGTTAAGAATAGAAGAAGAGGGAGGTCTCCCTCCAGTTGGAATGTCTGTAGATGAATAGAATAGCTCGTCGGCTGAACGCTCATATAAGCCAAACGGCGTATGTTTTGCAAACAATGAATCAGTGTATTCTGCCCGTCTTCAGTCCGATATGGACAATGGCGTGAATTTTGCTGTTCACATCTATGGCAATATTGACGTCAGCTGAGACGATACTGTTGTTTTTATATAGAGGAGGGTTATCACGACAATGTATTGATGAAGCTACAACTACATGCACAAATATAAGTGCATGCGCATCGATGGGCGGGGATACTATACAAAAAGTGATTGAAACTTCATGAGATTACAAAGGCTTCTTCTGATTATATATTCGTTTCATTAGTTCCATACTGGTACTTTGCATCAAGCTCTCATAACATCTCAGGTTAATCCCATGGGGGATGGCAACAAACCATGGAGTAGACGGAGGATGCCTCTCACCGGGAGTGATGGATGAGCAACGTGATCCATCAATCCTGGTGGATTTAAACCTTAAAGCGCTGAAAAAAATTATGCAAAAAAGGATGACCAAAATTAATTATCGTTTCGATCTGAAATCATCATAACTGTCTCAGTTAGCCTTTTCCGCTTCATTTGAATACCTATGTTGTGTGTCTACGACCGTTATATAATATTTTACTCTTTTAGTGCGGGGATCGACCTCAGAATCTGACGTTGATAGACGTCAGATTATGACGTCTAAAGTCGGTCCCCGCGTTGAAAGGGCATCAAAACACAACATACTTGTTTTTACACACACATTCACTATTTTTCTACTCATCTGGTTTGTTTTACGTTTTGTTTCGCAAACCTATCAGTACAAGTTAGTAGTGATGCGAAATATATTTAATTATATCAAAGTGCTGCTATTCACGACTACACAAGATGTATTTTAAGCCAGATGAAAATTTCTGTTGCAATGCGTAATGCGTATCCTGAAGTACAAAATGAAGATACTGTTTTTCTCTATAATTATTACCCGGGCGCCCTGATGAAAATAACCTCAGACCATAGCGTCACAGGGTGATACACCAGACCATAACGCCACAGGGTGATACACTGTCTATTGTGATCGACTTTTAGCCTCACTTTACAGAACGGTGTGCCTAACCGTTACAACGCGGAAACATGCTTGTATAAACCATGCAGACAAAAGTGTTTTCTTCAATTTGAAATCATCATAAACGTCTTAGATTATGTAAAGACGGTCCCCGCACTGAAAGGGTTGAATATTACCCCACTGATCATCTGCTAATCTAAACTAACAATAACAATAGTTTATGACCATTATTATTTGATACCCACCCCACTGATCATCTGCTAATGTAACCTAACCATAATAATAGTTTATGACCAATATTATTTGATACCCACCCCACTGATCATCTGCTAATCTAACCTAACGATAATAATAGTTTATGACCATTATTATTGATACAACCCCCCCCCCCCCTGATCATCTGCTGATGTAACCTAACCATAATAATAGTTTATGACCATTATTATTTGATACCCAGCGTCGGCAATCTCCACAGACATTTCAGGCTTTAGTATGTGGAGTTAAAATAGGGGATTGGACTAAATGCCATCTCATCGACAGTTTAATCTGATTTGATGCTTAACTGAAATATTAAGCAGTCCATCAATCCATCGATCCAATTATGTGAATGCAAAACGAAGTAGAGAAGTAGCAGCCGCCATTCTACCAATAATATGTTATAACCGTTTTCAAATCTATTTGTGAGAATGTATCCCACTACAATAGATGCTATAGTAATAGTCCGGTGTGACACTAGATGCTAGTCATAGTCCGGTGTGACACTAGATGCTAGTCATAGTCCGGAGTGACACTGGATGCTAGTCCGGAGTGACTCTATATGCTGGTCTTAGTCCAAAGTGACACTAGATGCTAGTCATAGTCCGGATTGATACTAGATGCTAGTCATAGTCCGGAGTGACACTAGATGCTAGTCATAGTCCGGAGTGACACTATATGCTGGTCATAGTCCAAAGTGACACTAGATGCTAGTCATAGTCCGCAGTGATACTAGATGCTAGTCATAGTCCGGAGTGACACTAGATGCTAGTCATAGTCCGGAGTGACACTATATGCTGGTCATAGTCCGAAGTGACACTAGATTCTAGTCATAGTCCGGAGTGATACTAGATGCTAGTCATGGTCCGGAGTGACACTATATGCTAGTCATAGTCCGGAGTGATACTAGATGCTAGTCATAGTCCGGTGTGACACTAGATGCTAGTCATAGTGCGGTGTGATACTAGATGCTAGTCATAGTCCGAAGTGACACTAGATGCTAGTAATAGTCCGGAGTGACACTAGATGCTAGTCATAGTCCGGAGTGATACTAGATGCTAGTCATAGTCCGGTGTGACACTAGATGCTAGTCATAGTGCGGTGTGATACTAGATGCTAGTCATAGTCCGGAGTGATACTAGATGCTAGTTATAGTCCGGTGTGACACTAGATGCTAGTCATAGTGCGGTGTGATACTAGATGCTAGTCATAGTCCGAAGTGACACTAGATGCTAGTAATAGTCCGGAGTGACACTAGATGCTAGTCATAGTCCGGAGTGATACTAGATGCTAGTCATTGTCCGGTGTGATACTAGATGTTAGTCATAGTCCGGAGTGACACTAGATGCTAGTCATAGTCCGGAGTGACACTAGATGCTAGTCATAGTGCGGTGTGATACTAGATGCTAGTCATAGTGCAGTGTGATACTAGAGGCTAGTCATAGTTTGGAGTGACAATTGATGCTAGTCATAGCCCGGTGTGGCACTAGATGCTAGTCATAGTCCGGAGTGATACTAGATGCTAGTCATAGTCCGGAGTGATACTAGATGCTAGTCATAGTCCGGTGTGACACTAGATGCTAGTCATAGTGCGGTGTGATACTAGATGCTAGTCATAGTGCAGTGTGGCACTAGATGCTAGTCATAGTCCGGAGTGACACTAGATGCTAGTCATAGTCCGGAGTGATACTAGATGCTAGTCATAGTCCGGTGTGACACTAGATGCTAGTCATAGTGCGGTGTGATACTAGATGCTAGTCATAGTCCGAAGTGACACTAGATGCTAGTAATAGTCCGGAGTGACACTAGATGCTAGTCATAGTCCGGAGTGATACTAGATGCTAGTCATTGTCCGGTGTGATACTAGATGCTAGTCATAGTCCGGAGTGACACTAGATGCTAGTCATAGTCCGGAGTGACACTAGATGCTAGTCATAGTGCGGTGTGATACTAGATGCTAGTCATAGTGCAGTGTGATACTAGAGGCTAGTCATAGTTCGGAGTGACAATTGATGCTAGTCATAGCCCGGTGTGGCACTAGATGCTAGTCATAGTCCGGAGTGATACTAGATGCTAGTTATAGTCCGGAGTGACACTAGATGCTAGTCATAGTCCGGAGTGACACTATATGCTGGTCATAGTCCGAAGTGACACTAGATGCTAGTCATAGTCCGGAGTGATACTAGATGCTAGTCATAGTCCGGAGTGGTACTAGATGCTAGTCATAGTCCGGAGTGATACTAGATGCTAGTCATAGTGCGGTGTGATACTAGATGCTAGTCATAGTGCGGTGTGACACTAGATGCTAGTCATAGTGCGGTGTGATACTAGATGCTAGTCATAGTCCGGAGTGATACTAGATGCTAGTTATAGTCCGGAGTGACACTAGATGCTAGTCATAATGCGGTGTGACACTAGATGCTAGTCATAGTCCGGTGTGACACTAGATGCTAGTCATAGTCCGGTGTGGAGCTAGATGCTAGTCATAGTCCGGAGTGACACTGGATGCTAGTCCGGAGTGACTCTATATGCTGGTCTTAGTCCAAAGTGACACTAGATGCTAGTCATAGTCCGGATTGATACTAGATGCTAGTCATAGTCCGGAGTGACACTAGATGCTAGTCATAGTCCGGAGTGACACTATATGCTGGTCATAGTCCAAAGTGACACTAGATGCTAGTCATAGTCCGCAGTGATACTAGATGCTAGTCATAGTCCGGAGTGACACTAGATGCTAGTCATAGTCCGGAGTGACACTATATGCTGGTCATAGTCCGAAGTGACACTAGATTCTAGTCATAGTCCGGAGTGATACTAGATGCTAGTCATAGTCCGGAGTGATACTAGATGCTAGTCATAGTCCGGTGTGACACTAGATGCTAGTCATAGTGCGGTGTGATACTAGATGCTAGTCATAGTCCGAAGTGACACTAGATGCTAGTAATAGTCCGGAGTGACACTAGATGCTAGTCATAGTCCGGAGTGATACTAGATGCTAGTCATTGTCCGGTGTGATACTAGATGCTAGTCATAGTCCGGAGTGACACTAGATGCTAGTCATAGTCCGGAGTGACACTAGATGCTAGTCATAGTGCGGTGTGATACTAGATGCTAGTCATAGTGCAGTGTGATACTAGAGGCTAGTCATAGTTCGGAGTGACAATTGATGCTAGTCATAGCCCGGTGTGGCACTAGATGCTAGTCATAGAGCGGTGTGACACTAGATGCTAGTCATAGTCCGGAGTGACACTAGATGCTAGTCATAGTCCGGAGTGATACTAGATGCTAGTTATAGTCCGAAGTGACACTAGATGCTAGTCATAGTGCGGTGTGACACTAGATGCTAGTCATGGTGCGGTGTGACACTAGATGCTAGTCATAGTCCGGAATGACACTATATGCTGGTCATAGTCCGAAGTGACACTAGATGCTAGTCATAGTCCGGAGTGATACTAGATGCTAGTCATAGTCCGGAGTGATACTAGATGCTAGTCATAGTGCGGTGTGACACTAGATGCTAGTCATAGTGCGGTGTGATACTAGATGCTAGTCATAGTCCGGAGTGATACTAGATGCTAGTTATAGTCCGGAGTGACACTAGATGCTAGTCATAGTGCGGTGTGACACTAGATGCTAGTCATAGTGCGGTGTGATACTAGATGCTAGTCATAGTCCGGAGTGACACTGGATGCTAGTCACAGTCTGGAGTGACACTAGATGCTAGTCATAGTGCGGTGTGATACTAGATGCTAGACATAGTCCGGAGTGATACTAGATGCTAGTCATAGTCCGGAGTGACACTAGATGCTAGTCATTGTCCGGTGTGGCACTAAATGCTAGTCAAAGTCCGGTGTGACACTAGATGCTAGTCATAGTCTGGAGTGACACTAGATGCCAGTCATAGTGCGGTGTGCCACTAGATGCTGGACAAAATCCGGTGTGACACTAGATGCTATTCATAGTCCGGAGTGACACTAGATGCTAGTCATGGTCCGGAGTGACACTAGATGCTAGTCAAAGTCCGGTGTGGCACTATATGCTAGTCATAGTCCGGAGTGACACTAGATGTTAGTCATAGTCCGGAGTGACACTAGATGCTAGTCATAGTGCGGTGTACCACTAGATGCTGGACAAAATTCGGTGTGACACTAGATGCTATTCATAGTCCGGAGTGACACTAGATGCTAGTCATAGTCCGGAGGGATACTAGATGCTAGTCATAGTCCGGAGTGACACTAGATGCTAGTCATAGTGTGGTGTGACACTAGATGCTAGTCATACTGCGGTGTGGCACTAGATGCTAGTCAAAGTCTGGTGTGACCCTAGACGCTAGATGAGTGACACTAGATGCTACTATACATAGTCCAGAGTGACACTAGATGCTATGCCTAATGCGGTGTGACACTAGATGCTATTCATAGTCCGGTATGACACCAGATGCTAGTCATAGTGCGGTGTGACACTAGATGCTAGTGATGGTCCAGTGTCACACTAGATGCTAGTCATAGACCAGTGTGACAATAGATGCTAGTCATAATCCGCTTTGACACTAGATGCTAGTCATAGTCCGGTGTGACACTAGATCCTAGTCATATTCCGGTGTGACACTAGATCCTAGTCATATTCCGGTGTGACACTAGATGCTAGTCATAGTGCGGTGGGACACTAGATCCTAGTAATAGTCCAGTGTGACACTGGATCCTAGTCATAGTCCGGTGTGACATTTGATGCTAGTCATAGTCCGAGGTGACACTAGATGCTAGTGATAGTCCGGTGTGACACTAGATTCTAGTTATAATCCGGTGTGACATTAGATGCTAGTCATAGTCCGGTGTCACACTAGATGCTAGTCATAGTCTGGTGTCACATTAGATGCTAGTTATAATCCGGTGTGACATTAGATGCTAGTCATAGTCCGATGTCACACTAGATGCTAGTGATAGTCCGGTGTGATACTAGATGCTGGTCAAAGTCTGGTGTGACACTAGATGCTAGTGATAGTCAGGAGTGATACTAGATGCTGGTCAAAGTCTGGTGTGACACTAGATGCTAGTGATAGTCCATTTTGACACTAGATGCTAGTCATTGTCCGCTGTAGCACCAGATGCTAGTCAAAGTCCGGTGTGACACTAGATGCTAGTCATAGTCCGATGTCACACTAGATGCTAGTGATAGTCCGGTGTGATACTAGATGCTGGTCAAAGTCTGGTGTGACACTAGATGCTAGTGATAGTCCATTTTGACACTAGATGCTAGTCATTGTCCGCTGTAGCACCAGATGCTAGTCAAAGTCCGGTGTGACATTAGATGCTAGTCATAGTCCGATGTCACACTAGATGCTAGTGATAGTCCGGTGTGATACTAGATGCTGGTCAAAGTCTGGTGTGACACTAGATGCTAGTGATAGTCCATTTTGACACTAGATGCTAGTCATTGTCCGCTGTAGCACCAGATGCTAGTCAAAGTCCGGTGTGACACTAGATGCTAGGCATAGTCAGGAGTGACAATAGATGCTAGTGATAGTCCGGTGTGAGACTAGATGCTAGTTATAGTCAGGTGTGACACTATGTATGCTAGTCATAGTCCGGTGTGACATTAGATGATAGTCATTGTCTGTTGTGACACTAGATCCTAGTCATTGTCCGGTGTGGCACTAGATGCTAGTTATAGTCCGGTGTGACACTAGATGCTAGTTATTGTCAGGTGTGACACTAGATGCTAGTTATAGTCCGGTGTGACACTAGATGCTAGTTATAGTCAGGTGTGACACTATAGATGCTAGTCATAGTCCGGTATGAAATTAGATGCTAGTGATAGTCCAGTGTGACAATAGATGCTAGTGATAGTCCGTTGTGGCACTAGATGCCAGTGATAGACCGGTGTCAGACAAGATGCTAGTTATAGTCAGGTGTGACACTATAGATGTTAGTCGCAGTCCGGTGTGACATTAGATGCGTGTCATTGACCGATGTGACATTAGATGTTAGTCATAGTCCGGTGTGACATTAGATGCTAGTCATTGTCCGGTTTGACATTAGACGCTAGTCATTGTCTTGTGTGACACTAGATGCTAGTCATTGTCTGGTGTGACACTAGATGCTAGTTATAATCCGTGTGACATTAGATGCTAGTGAGAGTCTGGTGTGACACTAGATGCTAGTTATAATCCGGTGTGGCACTAGATGCTAGTGAGATTCCGATATGGCACTAGATGCTAGTGATAAACCGGTGTCAGACAAGATGCTAGTTATAGTCAGGTGTGACACTATAGATGCTAGTCATTGTCCGGAGTGACACTAGATGCTAGTTATAATCCGGTCTGGCACTAGATGCTAGTGAGAGTCCAATGTGGCACTAGATGCTAGTGATATACCGGTGTCAAACAAGATGCTAGTCATAGTGCGGTGGGACACTAGATGCTAGTAATAGTCCGGTGTGACCCTAGATGCAATAAATGCCGGCGTGACACTAAGTGCCATAGTCGCTATGTCCTTTTTCGTCATTGTGAAGCACAGCAGACGGGCCGAAGGTCATAATATGATGTATCGATGTCTTCATGCACATACATATATAGGCCTATACACCGGACATATAGGCCTATACACGTCAACAGACGTTGACGTTGAGCGAGGCCTCCATGAGATGGGTCACTGGGGATAGGCCGATAAAAGACCGAACACATCGTGAGCGAGCTGGTCCTCTATTTTGTTTACTAGGCCTACAATGATGATATTTGAAATCACTTGATACAGCAGACTAAATAACTTGTCCGGTCATAATTATCTTAATACAATCTGTTATTAAATACTCTGAGAGTGCTGGTCCCCTTTTTTTACCACACGCCAAAAAAGGCTACTATGAACATTTCAGTGCTTTAATAGGGTATGAATATATAACAATTTTATGAAGGTTACGTATTGCAACATTATTTGTTTTTAAATCTTCAGAAACCCCCGCTGCGTCCGGAGTGTATCACACATTGGTCTTCTGCCATGAGTCAAGCCCATATGGCCAAGCTCCCGCTGATCCCGAACATTTACTCCTGCATTCAACACATGGGAAACGTTTACTGGCCCGTCATGTCCGGGCAACGTATTGCTTTGACAGAAACAATTACGGTCATGACCAAAGCGGTGGCTCAACGCATCAATCATTAATTCTATGCTCGGTGCAGCAGGTGGGCACCCACAGGGGAGTGTTTATGAAGCTAAATATAGAGGGATCAAATGCAAAACATAGTTTTTGGTCTTGAACAAATAGTTGTTAGCTTAGTTAGAACTACAAAGCGGCCAGCCTCTGAGAGTAGGCTGAGCCGGCCCTGAAAAATACTTGAGTGTGGGTCAAAATTAAACCCTTTAACTGCCAATTTATGTAGTTGGAATTTCAATCTCTTGAAGTTGCGCATCGCTGACGCGATCCACAACTTCAAGTGATTGAAAATTATCTGATTTGAACAAACGGAGTCCTACAATGTTCAAATCTTGCTGATTGATGTCATGATTTACATTTAACTTGTTTTAAAGCTAGTATTTAATTTGCTAATAAAAAATAAATAAACGAATATAATCGTGAACGACGGTTAAAAGCTAAAGCACGAAAAAAATCAGCTTTCTCCATTATTTACCACCAGGCTTAACTCTAAAATTATAAATCTAACTAAAAGATAATTGTCGCGTACTATAAAATTGTATGTATAGGAACACATTAATCTAAAAAAGTGTGGCAAAATAACTTTACGCATTTTAAAAATTGGGTCATTTTTGTGTGTGTCACTTTCAGACGCATATCTAGAGAGTTTGTCATATATCACATATTTGACGAAGATGTGGGCCATAGAAGTCATCGGGGGTAACCATTGTAGTGCAAGTAGTGAGGTGGCTTAGCAACATTATATTTACTTGCCGGATAAAAGTGTCAATTTTTTACACAGTCTCGGGGACATGTGTGGATCAAAAAAAAACTTGCTTCAAAAAAATATTTATTTTTACAAAAGTTATGACGTAATATTGGAGTTGATGGTATTTTGGCATTTTATCAAGTTAAAAACTCTTCTTCCAGATTTTTTGGCATATTTTAAGTCACTAACATCAATAAAATACGCTCATTTGCAGACAACAGTGTGTTGATGATGCAATGTTATCATTCTAATTTGTGAGGCCACAAATATTGCACCTTTTCTTCTTTATTGATGAGTTAGTCTGTCGTCTGTTTATACATTAATGCTGGCAAGTCCATACGATTTGCATTTTAGCTATGTCCATTACTATCTTTTAATCACGTGTCCGCTTCGACAGTGATTATGTGCTAGCTGTATGCAACTAAGAAACAGAAACGTTAAAGTAAATTGAATGCATATATATGGGGCTAGTAGCCTTATGCAATGTCTGACCTCAGCATGTAGAGTAGCATACATGCTTATTGGACTATGCTCAGGTGGAGGAAACTACGTTGATGATAGCTGAATTAAACATGAATTATAGACCATACTTACTTTTTTAGACTCATTAAAGCGTACAGATTGTATTACAAAATACAAAATTAAGACAAACAATGGAGCACGGATAAGACCGTAGCTTGCATTTCATGAAAACACACATCTAATGTTGAATTGAAAAGGTCATTTATTAATGAAAACAATCACACGGGTGTAAAAATACACACAAACTGTCACGTTGGCGTGCGAATTTATTCACCCACCCCCTTGAATATCTATGCATCACTGTTTCACAATTTTTTTAATTTTATTTTCAGTTATTTAATTTGGTTAGAGAAAGGACAAACACGAAGGCAGTAGGTAGACGATGCCCAATCCTCAACTAGAAAATAATATGTATACGATTTTTTGTCAGAGAGTAAGTTATAAGAAACTTCATGATTGTAGCACTCAATAAGCTAAAGCTTAGCTAAGAAAATTGCCATCTTAGATTGCAGGATACAGATATGATAGTAACATTGGCTTCTCTTCTGATTATGAAGACCAAATTTCTCTTCTGATCATCAAGACCAATATAATTATGTCTCTCGTAGTAGTCAATTCTGTAAATCTATATGGATTGAACATGCACAATGAAGTTAAACATTCTCAACCATGTCTCACGATTTCACAACTGTTCGTGATTGTGAAAAGCGCATCAAAGAATAATCAGTTCCTGATTACGAATTTCATGCTGACAATCTGGTTTGTCCTTCCAAGGGAAAGGATTCTTCACGGCTGCTACATTAGATTATTTGGATCACAACCCTCATCAACAGCAGCCCATGATTTGTACCATGGAGCCGGCATCAGCATAATCCAGCAACCAACTAATGAGAACCCTGGCATCTATCCATCTCATTGGCTAAATATCACACCACTAAGCAATCTGAACAAATCGATCCACTTGCCAGTATACACTTCCCTTGCACATAAAGTGTCACCCCAATCGATGCATTCCCACACCATGACGACGTGGGTGGTGTTTTTCTTGGTTTTAGACAGGCACTCTGGGAAGAACCTCTCACCATGGGTGAACCAAACTTCAACAAGACTACATAAGTCCAGGAGCTCCCGCTCTGAATTAGAATTTGATTTAGGCAATTTTGTGTAGGGTTATTAATGTAGTCCTAGGCTAGGTCAAAGACGCAAGACAACTAGGTCTAAGAAGCTCAGTCTAAGAGTAAGATAAGACAGTCTGTCAGAGATTGCAAACCTCCATTGAAATTAATGATCTTAATCAGTATCCCAGTAATGGTCTACCTATCTGGCACGGTTTACCCGATATCAGGCCAATCGAGGTAACTAATAGCTGATTTATGGTCATTTTGAATTCAATATAAACTAGTTAAAAATTAGGGTGCATCCTCCCCCGAAACCTCAAATTTTGTTTTATAGTAATGGACTAACATCTAACACAGTTTGCAAAATATTGGGCATGTGAAAGTAAATAATGGACGATAGGGGGCCATTTTGAATTTGATCGAGTCAGAATTTTTCAAGATGCATCCTCAGCTGAAATCTCACATTTCATTCTATAGTAATGGTCTAGTCATCTAGCACGGTTTACCAAATATCGCCCATGTGAAAGTGAATAATGGCCGATAAGAGGCCATTTTGAATTTGATCAAGTCAACAATTTTCAAGATGCATCCTCTCCTGAAATCTCACATTTTGTTTTATAGTAATGGTCTAGCCATCTAGTACGGTTACCAAATAACGGCTATGTGAAAGTGAATAATGGCCGATAGGCGGCCATTTTGAATTTGATCGAGTCAATTTTTTTCAAGATGCATCCTCTCCTGTAATCTCGCATTTTGTTTCATAGTAATGGTCCAGCTATCTAACACGGTTTACCAAATATCAGCAATGTGAAAGTAAATAGTGGCCGATAGGCGGCCATTTTGAATTCGATTGAGTCGGAAGTTTTGAAAAGGCTTCAGGGCGGGGGCCCTAGGCTGGTGGTTAGCACCGCTGCCTTTCACGCCAGAGTTCGGGGTTCGGTTCCCGGTCTCGGCGGTTTCAAAGAAACAAAAAATGTTTCTTCCCCATCCAAGTGTGAAAGTTAGTATTGTGGGGAGCCTCCGTGACCGAGAGGTAGCGTGCTCGGCCTCAGACCGCCAGGGCTCGAATTTCGAATCCTGTGTCTGGAGGATAGTGTCATCTCAATCATCTCACCATCCTCAGGAGGTTCTCCTGGCCCAGTTTAGCCTATATGTGCACAAAGGTGGCCTAAAGCCCGAATCATTTCATTTTTTTTGAAAAGGCTTCCTCTCCCGAAACGTCACATTTTGTTTTATAGTAATGGTCTAGCTATCTAGCACGGTTTACCTGATATCAGGCCTATCGAGGTAACTAATGCTGATTGTCGGCCATTTTGAATTCGTAAGTTAAAAATTTGCAGGGTTCATCCTCCCCCGAAAACTCACACTCTGTTTTATAGTAATCAGGTAATGGTCTAGCCATCTAGCACGGTGTTTACCAAATATCAGCCATGTGAAAATGAATAATGGCCGAAAAGGCGGCTATTTTGAATTTGATCAAGTCAAATCATCAGCTGAAATCTTACATTTCGTTTTATAGTAATGGTCTAGCCATCTAGCACGGTTGATCAAATATCGGTCATGTGAAAGTGAATAATGGCCGATAAGCGGCCATTTTGAGTTTTATTGAGTCGAATTTTTTCAAGATGCATCCTCTCCTGAAATCACACATTTTGTTTTATAGTAATGGTCTAGCCATCTAGCACGGTTTACCAAATAATGGCCATGTGAAAGTGAATAATGGCAGATTGGCGGCCATTTTGAACTTGGACGAGTTGAAATTTTTCAAGATGCATCCTCTCCTGAAACCTTACAATTTATTTGATATTAATTGTGTAGCTATCTTGAGCGGTTTTCATGATATTCCGCAATATCAGGCCTGTCGAGGTGAATAATGGCCGATAGGCGGGCATTTTTAATTTTATCGACTTGAAATTTTCCAACATGCATCCTCTCCTGAAACCTCACAATTTGTTTTATAGTAATGGTGTAGCTATCTTGAGCGGTTTTCATGATATTCCGCAAAATCTTTCAGTCGGCTTTACCGATGGTATAAATTAGGTCGAAGTGCTGGGTCAACTTCAAGGTCAAGGTCCAAAAACCTGAAAAGGCACAATTAGGGACCTTAGAGAACATGCATGTGCAATATGACTGTCATCGGCCCAGTACTTTTCGAGATCTGCTCCGGAAACGAAGTGCGCGTCAAAACGTCTAAATAGGTCATAGTTCTGAACCAAAAGTAGATCAAAGTTCAAATACCCCAGAAGGCACAACTAGACCCCCTTGGGGTGCTGTGTGTAAAATTTGAAGACAATCGGACAAGTACTTTCAGAGATATGCTCCGGAAACGAATTGTTTACGGACGGCCCAACGGCCCAACGCCGTAACATCATCATTTACTCCTCTGCGACCTTGCGTATTTAATTCAGATTAAAAATATTTTAACCTGTCCATTATCCACCTGAAAGTAACCCACATACCAAAAATTGTTATCCTAGCTTATTTTCTTACAAAGTTATAGGCAAAAGAAGAGGCAAAAAAAAAACGGAGGCGGAATCCATAGCTCCCTCCGTCTCACCTACGTTGACGGCGGGAGCTAACAAGCTCATCTTGATTGACAGATTGAATCTGCTCTCATCTGAGAAGGTGAGCATCGCCCTCTGGTCACCTGAGGTTGACACTTTATGTGTTAGGGAAATGTAGCTCCACTATGTACATGTCTTTATGGAGAAGGAAAATACACCTGTAATGATATGATGCTATGACCCGACCCAGAAACGTTACAATTCCTGTTTTAATAAATTTTCAATGATCTACTGCTTGAATAAACTACATATTTACGACTAAGTGTACCTTTTCTGATAATAAATATACAAAAAAGTTTTTGTAATCATAATAGATTATGCTAGCTTCTTCAAACATGGTAAAAAAAACTACTACCATTTTTAATTATCACATAGCCAATAATTTTTGAGTGAATGGCGGCCATTTTGGATTTTTGACGTTTTTATGGTCAAATAATGGGCAAATTTTCTGGAGCAAGGATTTTTGTCAAGTATATTAATTTATCTAACAGCATGCCAAATTTGACACTTTTGTCCGGCATGTAAATACATCGGTGAAATTTGACGCTAAGCCACCTCACTAAAGATGCTTTAGCAAATCTGCCGTCATTAACCTTTACAACGCTGAACTATTTTTGTATAAACCATGGAGACCAAAGGTTTTGTATTTGAAATCACCATAAATGTATTGGTTAGCTCTTCCCGTTACATTTGAATAACTATGTTATGGGTCTACGTCCATTATAAATGTGTCAATTCTATCAGTGCGGGGACGGTCTTAACACGTCGGAATCTAACGTCTGTAGACGTCGGATTATAGCGGCCAAAGACGATAATGTGGTTTAAAGAGCAAAAATGTCAAGATTATACCTGAAATGTTTCACACTGATGAAAGCTCACATGTATACATTTGTTTTCACCCCGCAATAGGATCTTGGGCACAAACTGGATTAGAACCCAACACCTTTCTGACCGAGACAAATTGCATTAGTCTTTTGTCCACGGTCTACCACCCCCTCCTCTGGGTATCTTGTGACGTATATTTCACCATTTTTCGGACAGTTATGTCAGAGCGTTCTTTGTTCCCCTTCCATTCAGCATGATCAGACTGAAAAACCCGATGCTGAATCCGTGAATAGCGCTATTAACTCTCTTCAAGTCCTGCATTTATCGTGACCTACTCATTCAGTTGAAGTTGACGCAACCGTCAACTTCAAGTGATTAACCTCTTCAGCGCGGGGACCGACTTTAGACGTCAGAATCTGACGTCTAAAGTCGGTCCCCGCACTGAAAGAATTGAAAAAATTATAATGGCAGTAGACCCATACCACAGGTATTCAAATGAAGCAGCACGAGCCAACTGGGACGTTTATGATGATTTCAAATTGAAAAAAACCCTTTGATCTTCATGGTTCATACAAAAAGATTTCAGCATTGTAAGGGTTAATAAAATTAGACCTGTGTTTTACCAAAGTGGTGACTTATCAGAAATCTGCTCATAAATTTCGTTCCACATCTGTGTGGTTTGAGAAAGTTCAAAAAACGGTGCACAGAAAACACAAGGCGTTGACTCCAACCAGACTGGTGTAACATTGGGCCATACTCACACCAATACACACATGGAGGGCACGTCTCCTGATTCTTTGGTGCAGCTCAGACACGTAGGCCTACTGAGATATTTTATTCGCTTTCTGTTTCCAGGGATTTTAAGCCGTATGCGTACCTATGCGTAATTATCTTTGTGCCGCCAGAAAATAGTCTTTCGGACTCCAGGATAAAGCCCGAGAAGCTCTACATTCTTAGCTGTGAAAAAGGTCGAGGCCTTTTTCACAGCTAAGAATGTAGAAATCCGAGAGTTTTAACCGACTAAAAACACATGCGACCATAATCAACTGATAATGAGGATCCCTGATGGGTCAACACCTCGGTCACACCTGATTGAATAACTTACAATATGCCTACCAGGATAATTGGTCTGTACTTTGTTAACAATAACTCTCCATTCCCGGCTTAGAATGTAGTGGTATGACAAAGAAAATAATGTAGGCCTAGTAGTGTGTATTAAAGCTCAACCTTAACCTCTAAAATGGGGCGTGGGCCCGTGTGCAGTGGTGAAAGCTGCTTGCTTGGAAAGTCGGAGATCGCGGATTCGTCCACTGCTCAGGCATTCAGGTTTCAAACAAACAAGTGTTTCTTCCCCGCTCACTCGTAAAAATTCAGTATTGTGCATAGCCTCCGTGACCGAGAAGTAGCCTGCTTGGCCTCAGACGACAAGGGATCGAATTTCGAATCCTGTGTCTGGCAGCAGTCTTATTTCATTCATCTCATCCTCAAAATATTCTCCTGAGCCAGTTTAGCCTGTATGTGCACAAAGGTGGCCTAAATCCGAATTCATTCATTCATTCTTTATATCCCTATAGACATAATAATTCATGTGTAGCAAACATTTGAGCAAAAATAGGGTCGTTACGAAGAAAAGATTTATTTGATATTTAACCTAAGAGATTAACTAATTAATTTCAAGAACAACACCTGATTTAAGTTAAATTCAGACAATGTTTGAAATTTTGTAACAGTGCCATATCAGGCGCTACATTGGACACAATTGTTGGAACTGCCCAGCCCGGTGATCGAACCTGACATCATGATGCCTGAGCGCTATCAATTAAGCCCAAGAGTCAACTCGTTGGCCAGACTGGTAATCACTCCGTCAATCAGTCCGTCATACACACACCCGACTAGTCGGCTACATATAATTTTTTGCTACAAATGATATATACCCCCCCCCCTCCCCCTCATGTTTGCTAATGGAGGTCGAAGTAACTATTTTATTTGTTGAGAAATCCATGGATGAAATCTGACAATGCAGTGCGCCATCTAGTGAATGTGACTTACAGTAATAAGACCCTTGTCATGTGAACTGAAACCACCCTGTGGTGGATACAATGGTGGGATGAATTCCCAAATGTAAATGAAATGAAATGAAATGAATCGGGCTTTAGGCCACCTTTGTGCACATATAGGCTAAACTGGGCCAGGAGAACCTTCTGAGGATGGTGAGATGATTGAGATGACACTGTCCTCCAGACACAGGATTCGAAATTCGAGCCCTGGCGGCCTGAGGCCGAGCACGCTACCTCTCGGTCACGGAGGCTCCCCACAATACTAACACGTGGATGGGGAAGAAACAATTTTGTTTCTTTCAAACCGCCGAGACCGGGAACCGAACCCCGGACTCTGGCGTGAAAGGCAGCGGTGCTAACCACTACCCTAGGGCCCCCGTATGAAATGTATGAAATAATCACATTTGATCCCACCAGCTCTCGCCGACAACTCGTTGCATTTCAAAATAAAATGGATACATTTTCAATAATAATGCACCAACACACACACTCTACCAAACAAATGTGAGGGGTTGTTTATGTCTTAAAATTTACTTAATCTCATGATGCATTTGTAACTGCTATATGGCCATAATATAGACTATATATTATATAGACTATATATTATATAGTCCTGGCGCTGATTTTGAAAATTTAGATTTTGCTACAACACTAGAAGAACACAAGTTTCTTCGGTCAATTTTTGGACCATTTCCTGCAGTAAGTCTTAGTGGTCTGGTGGACACGAGAACATTGTCATTGTCATTTGTAGTTGACAAAAACTATAACAAATATTGCTAATTTTAGATGATACGTATTTAACAGTATACATATAATATAAAATATTGCAATATTACAATTGGTGTTTACCGAGGCATAAAATAAAATTTAAACTTTTTTTCCGAAAAAAAACGTGTTCATTTATACTATTGTTTTTCTTTCGGACACATTTCCAGAGGGATAATGTTTTAACCCTTTAGCCGCTAAATTATTCAATCTGAATTTTCACCCAATTGAAGTTGTGTCTCGCTGACGCGATCCACAACTTCAAGTGAGTGAAAATTATTCAGATTTGACAAAATGGAGGTCAACTGTTTTCAAATATTGCTGATTGATGTCACATTTTATCTTTAACATGTTTAAAAGGTGGTACTCAATGTGCTATTAAAATATGAAAACCCGAATATATGCGACACCGGCGGTTAAAACTAGTTATGCGTATGTGTCAAATAATGATAAAAACTGAGAAACCTATGTTCTTTGGGAGAGGGGGGGTGCAGCAAGCTGTTTATTTAGCTTAGTTTTCAGAGTCATCCCCGTAGGCTACGATCACAGCTGCGTATCTAACCCCGAATCAATACGTCGCCGTTGCATCTTCCAGCATTTCAATGAAAGATTATCTACCTATGATAAAAGCTACGTTGTCGGTACGTTTCTCTTACTGTATATTCATTCATAAGACGCTACGTCAAGTCAACCAATGATAAATTTTGGGCTTGCAATAAAAGCCACTTTGGTCTCTCAGTCTCTCACCTGGAGCAAGTAAAACTTCATGCCCAACCGAACTTCCTTAAATATTAAAAAAACTTGTTCTCAAATTAGTTTTACCATGTTTACTGGAATGATAAATGAATAATATTAATAATATGCCTAATATTTATATTATGGTTAAAATAAAAGAATAACTCACGTTTATAGTCGTTCAATCTGTGAATTCCGATAAAAAATAATATTCTGGTCAAACGTGGGTCTGGCACATTTGATCTGACAGCTGGGTCATTGATGGGTCATTGATGGGACGTGCAGTGGTTGGTGCCTATCAATCAAACCCACAAAATAACTAGACAGACGGATGCAGAGGATCCGCCGGGTTTTTTGTATGTTGATTCTCTGAAAACAGAAGTCGATAATTGTGATGAGGTTTATTAAAAATAGTTGATTGAACAACAACAATAAAGTTAAATATTCACACTAACATAACAGTCATTCCTGAAATGACCTAAAAATTAGATGGCATTAAAATTTAAAAAAATGTGGAATATTTGGAGAGTACATTTGTGATTCTCTCGCTGTGGTCCGGTCTTTATAAATTTGATTTGAAAATCTTGGTTTTTAAACACTCATTTCATTCCCCAAAACTGTGATTTTACCTGCTATACTCTTAGCGTTTTAAGGGTTATAGAAATATTTATCTTTATATTGATATTCTTGATTCTCCCTAATATCCTATTTGTTTCCACACAGCTGGTGGTGATGGTTTCCAGCTCTTTTCTTCAAATCCAAAATGCAGTACATGCGTACTTGTAAAGTGAGCAGGCACTACCTTTTGGCTTTACAAATCTTCCTGCTGCTGATGGGTGTCATAAAGATCAACATGATCAAATATGTGAGCAGTGATATTAATATTATCATGAAACAAACGCGATTTAATGATTTTTTGACGGCATGTGATCAATTTTGGAACTTTCAACAATCACGAGGGGTAATCAAAATCGGTGTTGCATCCCAGTGGGCGCCTTGTCGCCTTCACAGTCGTCCGTGATTCACCGAAGGTGCCCGGAACCATTCGTGGAGAGGAATTTCACGCCATTATTGACTATCTTGAAGGCTGCAATGAGAGGTGCAGAATATGCGACACGTAGGCCATGCGACACGTAGACATGGCTACAGCATGTGTCTTTTAATCAACCGGTTTAAACGTTTATGAAGACCTTGTGAAGTCAGCGAACATAGAGTGCCATCCATGTAGGGTACGGGACGTTGACACAGCTTTGAAACAATGTCCATAAGTACAAATCCGAATTTAAATCTGAATTTATATAACAGCGGACTGACGGCCGTAGGTTAGCAAATCATGTCACATGTCGTTATTCATCAGTGGCAGACTTTCACGTAATCATTATATGGCAAATGTTAGTGTATTTTGTATTGTCAGAGATTTTGATGCGAAGTTTCTTGGAATATTTTTAAAATCTTTAAATATTACATTCAAAACATGTAAAACAGTTATAATATATACATGATTAAGTCTTTAGTATCGTAATTTAATAATGACGACAAAACGTAGTAGTAGAAATAAGTATAATTCGACACAATGCATAATGGCAGCTCTGGCTAGAGATTTATACAAGTGGCATTGTTAACTTGCTCTGCAGAGACAAAATGCATCATGCAGATACTGCTTTTTGGGTGATATTGACATTATAGTCTCACGATGCCTGATAAGAGTAGTGCCATGCGGAGCCAAATGGCAGTATCTGCTTACTTTACATGTGAGCAGATACTGCTTTTTGCCTTTGCAGAACGGTATATAGTAGTCTAACGAGGGAAAGTCACGATGACATCCTCATCAGAATAATGCTCCAGACAACAAAAAAACACTGGATGGGAAAATAAAAATGCGCATTTCTCATAAATATGTAGGCCCTATCACATTAGATTGTCGTTAACGGCTAGGTATGGGGGCAGAAAAAACGCCTAACTCTTTAAGTGTTAAGTTAATAGTATCATGATTATACATGGCATGTTTTATTAATTTACATGCGACACACAGAGTAAAAAATGCATTTGATGAGTGCATTTGCAGCTATTAAGCTACGTAACATCAGAGTGTATCAAACGGTATACTTCAATTTCAATGTTTGTTTTTGGGTTAAAATTAAATAATATGTATGCGAACAATGATAAAACGTGACAGTGAATATAGTGTTTATCCTGATGTGGGTCCTACGCATAGACCTATATTAATTGTCCAAAACACTAGAATTATTTTACATGCACGACATCTCAACACACGTCCAACCTTCCTGTATTATTTCACCTGTTTACAGTGTTTTAATAAAAACACAGTGCTTCGAATTCCTGAGGTAATAGCCAAAAAACATCTCAATAATTATTACCTGTTTCAGCGCGGGGACCAGCATTGCAAGAATTGAAACATTTATAATGGCAGTAGACCCATAACATATAGGTATTCAAATGAAGTAGGGAGAACTAAATAATCCATTTATGATGATTTCAAATTCATAAAAACGTTTGGTCTCCATGGTTTATACACAACTATCTCAGCGTTATAAGGGTTGATTGGGATTCACCCTTTAAGCCCTCACGATGCATTAAAGCATTCTACATCACTGAAAACAGACTTAATTTTCCTACAACCAAGGGTCTTAGAGCGAAAATTTCCATGAGACTGATTTACCAATACATGGCAATTTTCTTCAATTTTTCACCCTCATCAAATCATCTTCATTCACTACAAGTCGAGAATTGCGACAGCAATTCGCGGCTTGTAGTGAATGGAGATGACAATGGTAAACTCAGGCTTGAAAGGGTTAAATGGGCTGATTGTCTCTTCTTAACTTGCTACAAGCAATACGAAAATGTAGGCGACACATTAAAAATCAACAGAGTAGAAGAAAGAGAGAGTGGGAATACGAGAAGATAAGATCCTGCTTATCTAAGATAGCAGAGGCAATAACCCGACACTGAAATATCGATTATTTGAAACGGTCCCTGATTTAAATATAAAAAAACATCACCTCCTTTAAATAACAACGATTTGACATTTAGTTGATTCGTCGTGAAATATAATTCACCGAACAGCGGTCATTTGTCAGAGCGGGGAGCTAAACTTTGTATGTGTGCTTTTGTGGATGCGATACAAATAATTGAGCTAAAAGTGATCGTTAATCTCCTGGGCCCGTATTATCCAAGCTACGATATATCGTAGGTCTCGTATCAAAAGTCAACTACATATCGTAACTTGTACGAGAATACGGGCCTGGGAAATAAAACTTAGATGGCTGTATATCTATGAATTCAATTGCTCGCCAACTTGACGCTGGGAAGAACGATCCATAAATGTGTGACGCTAAAATATCTCATTGTTAAAATATGATTAGTAGAACCACTGAAAGGCGCTATATTATATTTTGATGCCACGTTTGAACACGTCCATATTCGCGTTTAGCACTTAACGTGTCCATAATAACATTTGCACATGCAGATTGCTTCGTAAATACCGCCAAGGACATTTACGATTAACGATCACGTGACCATATCTTTATCCGGATAATCGGATCATTGGAAACATTTCTATCGGAATACTAATTTAATCAGCCTCCCAAAGATATATACGAGCTAAACATGCAATCTCTCAACTGGTAATGGTTTTCGATATATTCTCAGAAGCAGTAACAAATCGAAGTGGTATACATTTGGCCATTTATTATTTCTGGTTAGGGGTTGACAATGATAATTATTCAAGCTTGTAGCGTGAAAATCATTTATCATTTCAACTAGGGAACACAAGACACATAATAAGCGCCACCTGAATAACATCAACAATTATTAGTCAATCCCTGTCTGTGACTGGTTGCACTCCCAGCAAACACGATACATTCGCCCAATGTTCGACGCTGGCCTAACTTTAAACCAACATTGTCTGAACATCCAGTGCACGGCTGTTGGTGACAAAACTGCTCTGCAAAGCAGAAAATCAGTATCTGCTTACTTGTAAAGTAAGCAGATACTGCCCTTAGCATTTGCACTGTTGAATGATCATCTTTAGTGAATTTGATTGCATATAATCATTATGTTCAAATTACATGGTCAGTCGTCGGATATCGCTGATATCGCTACAGTAAACATCTCACTTGATGGAGAAAGGTTCCATGTATCTTTTTGAGTGAAATAAAAAGTTATAGGGGGGGGGGGCATTGACAAGTACTAATCACTTCAGGATCCGCATGTACTCTCACCAGACAGGATACCAATCGTACTATCTTGGTTGGATGTTGGGTCCAAGTCGTATACGGGGCCCTCACTTGCTAGGACTCTTTTCTAGTTTTTACCAGTGCATGTCCTGTGCGATATAGTGTCTTCTTTTTCCCGAGTGATGCCTTCCAATGCCATTTGTTAACACAGCAACAGAAGTTTGTTCCATATCAAAGGGACCCTCTGGGATGAGACATTTCCAATTTTGAAAATTTATTTTTTATGAAGCTATATAGCCTACTGATCTCAACAAAAAATACAAAAAAGTCAAAAAAACAATTTTTAAGCACCGAAAAAGACTGAAATAGTTATATTTCCAAGCCGTATATTGCCATGATAGTACTAATAGTAACATCCGAGTTAGTTTCAAGCTACACTCCAAGCAGAAGCCTGCGCTCATCATCAAAAAACCTTCTTTGTCGGCACAAGACTAAACTCTTACAGTACGGAGGCAGAAGTTTTTTCAGTGCAGCGCCAATGCTGTGGAACGAACTCCCGGATTCAGTGCGGAAGTGCGAATCCTTAGATATCTTCAAAAGCACCTTGAAGAAGCATCTTTTCTGTAACGCCTACCTTTAATTGTGTAAAGCGCACAGAGCACTGCGCTATAGAAGAACTTATTATTATTATTATTATTATTATTATTATTATTATTATTATTATTATTATTATTATTATTAATATTATTATTATTATTATTATTATTATTATTATTATTATTATTATTATTATTATTATTATTATTATTATTATTATTATTATTATTATTATTATTATTATTATTATTATTATTATTATTATTATTATTATTATTATTATTGTTATTGTTATTGTTATTGTTATTGTTATTGTTATTGTTATTGTTATTGTTATTATTATTATTATTATTATTATTATTATTATTATTATTATTATTATTATTATTATTATTATTATTATTATTATTATTATTATTATTATTATTATTATTATTATTATTATTATTATTATTATTATTATTATTATTATTATTATTATTATTATTATTATTATTATTATTATTATTATTATTATTATTATTATTATTATTATTATTATTATTATTATTATTATTATTATTATTATTATTATTATTATTATTATTATTATTATTATTATTATTATTATTATTATTATTATTATTATTATTATTATTATTATTATTATTATTATTATTATTATTATTATTATTATTATTATTATTATGTAAACAAAACATGTCAGTAATATACAGCACTTTACACCACATATTCCCACGTCTTGGACGTTGAGATCCAATCAATCGCTGCTAATTGGTGTCTTATAGTCAGGACATGTGGGATACACCTGCAACACTGAGTGTCTTCCCAAAGCTTGGCCGACAGCATCAACATGTGGCCCAATGCTGTAGGAACATTCGACCGTCCTTTAGCAAGTGTTTAGGTGTACAAAAAGTTTGCTTGGGTTTTAAGCGGATTCATAGAAATGTTAATAAAAAATATTTTGAAAAATCTAAAAACTTCGAAAAAAATAAATCATGATCTGAGGTATACACTACTTCATTAAAAAACTTAAAATGAAAATTGATGTCATCCCAAGGAGCTGCTTTAACATTTAGCTGCATTGACAGGTTTCCAGGACATACCGTACTACCGTGTAAACAGGTAAAGCCGAAAGGCATCTGCTGACTTTGCAAGTAAACAGATACTGCCTTTCGGCGTTGCATAGCAATGTAGGCGTGGACATAAGCCGGAATTCAGCGGTCGTGGTTTGAAATAATCCTGAACGGATCAATCCCATCCCGTCCCGGCAAACACAAGACATTGACCCAATGTTGTTTTAATTTTGGGCCAGCGTCGCAGACGGTGGGCCTACATTAAACCAACACTGGGTCATTGTCACGTGCTTACTGGGATGCCAGAAGCGACATGAACTCAACACCTAGATCCCGAGTTGAAACAATGTTGCCTGGAACAAGCCACAAAGGTAGCTCACAGTTCCATTCACTTCCATTCACTTCACATAATCTGATACAAGATATTAAATGACAATCTTATAGGACGGTGTCTTCTCAAAACCTCATTTTACGAAATTGCGGCTTTGAGAAGACAGATAAAGTGTCATAGCAGCTAAACAGTGTACGACTGCCACCAGAGCCAAACTGTCGAACAGAAAGCACCAGAGCCTCTTAGATACTAATATCAAAAGAAAACCCACCAAAGCATCCTAGATACACATGCTAGACAGAACACATGCTAGAAGACAGATACATCGAGAGCCTCCTACAACATAATGTCAAGACAGAACCCACCAGAGCCTATAAGTGCACAAATGTGGCATTCATTCATTAATTCATTCATTCTTAGATACAAATGTCAAAAGGAACCCAAATGTCAGAAGAAACCCTCCAAAGCCTCCTAGATGCAAATTCGGTACAGAACACACCAAAGCCTCTAATACACATGTACTAATATCAGACAAAGCACACTAGAGCATAATCTCAAATAGGGTCCACTAGAACCTTTGGATACTAGAAAGAACCAAACAGAGCGTCCTCGATTCTAATGTCAGAGAGAACCCACCAGAACATTTTAGATATTAATGTCAAACAAAACTCTCCAGACCCTCCTAGATCATAATGTCAGACAGAGACAACACCAGTCTCCTAGATACTTTTGTCAGACAGAAACCACCGAAGCCTCCAGACAGTAGTGCTCTGTCAGAAACAACCAGAGCCTCCTAGAAACTAATGTTAGACAGAAACAAACGAAACCTCATAGATAATAATAACAGCACTGTTAACCATGTGGGTATACGAGATCTCGTATCAGCTTCTTGTATACCAATGTTGGCAGAAGCTGTTTGAATGTACGATATTTTTCCAGACACAATCTATATCATGCTTTTTATATCATAGGTTTTTAGACCCTGTGATTCCGTCTATCTGGATCCCACCAGGATGGACGGCACTTTACTAATATAACTGATCCAATGTCCGCAGATCCTCGAGACTCTAATAACATACATCACCCTGAGGCAGCGTAAAAGGACGAAGAGCAAATGCCTGCAATCTTCTGTGTCTGAGCACAATTAGGCCTACGGTGAAACAAAATAAAAGAAAAAGTGTATTCACTTTCAGACGTCGGTCTCATTATATTAAGTAGTTCACTGTATCTCGAGGCTCAGCAGGCCAAGGGGGACTGTAAGGGCTTTATAATAAGGTACTATCTGAGACCCTTCAGCCCCAGTGCTGCCGTGCCAAGCCTAACGTCAGTATCTGCTTACTTGTAAAGTAAGCAGATACTGCCTTTTGACTTTGCAGATCACCACTGAAACAGTGACGTGTGGTGATGATGCTTAGTTAAAACATTGTATTCACAGCAGGGTTCTCATTTAAACAAAACGTTTTACTTCAAAAATGATTGTTTAGCATTCTGAAATGTCGATTGATAAATATCAGGAGAATACATACAAATATTTATGTAAACAATTAAAATCTGGGAGATTTTTAAAAAATCTATTTTTTGTATTCTATTATCTGTGATCTGTGTAGATTGACTGTTATGTTCAAGTTCAAAATAATTTAAACTAGTATAATATACATGGCTCAAACCATAAAATGTATGTGCATCCGAGATACAACGCTACTGTGTTGGGCAGAAAAACCAAAGGGTGTTTACGGTGATCTGAGTCTGGTGGGGCCTCAACGACCACTGTATATTTTAATAGGAAATGCATATAGCTAGAGTATATGTGATGGAAAAATATGACCGAAACCACCATGCATTCACTATTTCTTGTTTTACTGTCATGAGCTGATATCATATGCCATGATTGTGAGATCATATTTTGACAGAACGAGGCTGTCGCACGTTAGCGACACAAACAGTGTCAATTAGATGAATCTTCTTAGTTGATCTATCTCAGCTGATAAAATTAGGCATTAACAAGATAAGCTTAATCCCGTGCGCTACCTGACTGATGATCTAACATATTTTACTCTGGCCAATAATAAGCCGGCATTGGCTGATAGCTTTATGTAAATCTAGGCTAAAACATATTTCGTTTAAAAAAACAAAAAACTTGAAACCGTATTTCTAAAGCCAGAAGGTACTGAGCTGTTTTTTCCTTTTTAAATACCAGCTCAGTGGATACAATCTTAATCCCAACAAAGAAAACGTCGGCCCAATCTACAGGCTTACATTATCAAGCATGCCGTCTTCTTGGATCCGCTGCTAGAAATGTCGATCACATCCAAACTGGTGAGTGATTCAGCAAAAGGTGCCAACTGCGAAGACGTAGTGACGTTGCTGAATCAAGGTGTTTCGCTTTATCTCGTTTCTTGACCAAACACAAGGGATGTTGTCATAGCTTGGTGGAGCGAGTATCTCTGGCCGTGGCTACCAGAGAGTGAGTGACTGGGGTAGACAAGTACTTGTCATGCCACAGACATCAACACATACTTCAGGTAACTGCATTGCAAAGCCAAAATGTTGTATCTGCTTATTATAGTATCTTAGTATTATACCTCGCCCTGCATACGAGCCTTACTTTGTCTGATGTGTTGACTGATCTTTAAAGCTTCAGTGTCTATCTTTTCATCCAACAATATATTCATATATGCCCATTCTTCAAATTTGTGTTTTCTATAGAATGATTTACAAACGACCGTTGATTTCTTTCTCAGTATGTGCATACTTTCTATCAATCTTTTAGACATGTTGCTTTAAATTTAAAATGGCTTTCAGCCAAAGTAAGTCCCTTAATTAAAAAGGGAGATAAACATTTTACTAGATATTTAATCCAGACTAGTTGAAGATATGTTTGCTGCAATATTTTAGAACATTGTATTGTAAAACATACTTATCATTGAGTAATTAACTGTGTTAGAGGCTTTTAGTATTTTGACTGCCGAGCCAATACACGGCGTTATTCAATGGTAGCTTAATGATGGGCTAGCATCATAGCCAGTGGACCAACATTGAAAGAAGATTAGGTCAACATCTCTCTCTCTCTGTCCCGTTTACTTTGTACTAAGCAGCATGCTTTTTGATTAGATTACTCACGTGGGCCACAGCCACTTATATCATTCGATGTATTTGAACGGATAGATCAATCTCGTTGTCTTCAAAATTTATTTGTGCAGTGTCACAAGGCTCAACACACGGCCCTATTTTGTTCCCCAATTTAAAAAAATGTTTTTTAGGCAGTTAAGCCAGTACACGTCAACGAGCACTTCAATGATCACCTCAGTGCTGGGGAATGTTATTACTATTTTTCAAGAGAATAACCATTTCTTTTGTCCATACGAAATATAATTTTTTTGTCTGCAGCTAAAACAATTCCATACTTGGGGGTAGGCTAACTTTTGTTAGTGTTTCACAGTGTTTAAAAAAAACATTGTTTTTAATGCCTGGGGTATTAACCAAACATACCTCTTTCAGCGCGGGGACTGTCTTTAGACGTCAGAATCTTAGACGTCGGTCCCTAATACATGTATGATGATTTTAAATTACAAAAAAATTGGTGTCCATGGTTTATACCAAACAATAATTCAGCGTTGTCAGGGTTAATAGTGATTAAATAGGCTGAGTGTCTCATTTTAACTCACTATAAGCAATGTGAAAAAGTAGACAGCCTATTAAAAGTCAATAAAGTAGAAGAGAGAGAGAGCATGTAAATAATATTTTAGTTGAATCATCGTGGAATGCACTAGCAGTAAATTGTCAGACCAGGGTACCAAACTTTGTATGTGCACTTTTGTGAATGCGTTACAAATAACTGGACTCGACTAAAAGTGATCGTTAATCTTCTGAGAATTAAATATTAGATGAGGTTTAATTATATCAGGTAATTTAATTCCTCACCAAACCAGGAATAACGACCCACAAACTTCTGACTGCAAAATAATTCGTTGTCAAAATATGTTCCGTTAAACCATCAAAAGGCGTCATATTAGGTTTTAAACACATACATTCGCGTTTAGCACATAAAGTGGTAATAATAACATTTTCGCATCCAGATTGCTTGGTAAATACAGCCATGGACATTTGTGATTAGCGATCACGTGACCAGATCTTTATCCGGATAATTGGATCATTGGAATCATTTCCATCGGAATACTAATTTAATCAGCCTCCCAAAGATATATACGATTTACACATCTCTAAACTGGTAATGACTCGATACATTATCAGAGGCAGCAACCGATTTAGGTGGTATGCATTTGGATATCTAGTTTTTTCGGTTAGGGATTAACAATGCTTACCCAGTAAACACAAAACATTTGTATAACATTTGTACAACGTTGGACCAACGTCGAAGACGTTGGGCCGACGTTGTACAAATGTTATACACGTTGGGCCGACGTTGTACAAATGTTATACAAATGTTTTGTGTTTACTGGGTAGTATCCAAGCTTGTAGCGTGGACATAATTGTATCACTTTGAATAGAACGCACACATTTCATAATAAAAATCAGCTGGTGAATAACATGAACAGCCCAGCCAACATTGAACCAATATCGGTTTAATGTTGGTCCGATGTCTACGACGCTGGCCCAACATTAAACATTAAACCAACATTGGTTCAACGTGTTTGCTGGGAAGCCTATCTCTGTCTGCCATTGGTTGCAGCTGTCGGTGACAACCCAGCAAACACGTGACGTTGAACCAGTGCTGGCGTAATGCTGGCCCAGCGTCTGCGGCGCTGCCCAGCATTACACCAGCACTGTTCCAGCGTCTCGTGTTTGCTGGGAATGCTGCTCTGCAAAACCAAAATGCTTGTGAAGCAATCATACTGCCTTTTGCATTTACATATCAGAATGTTCGATGAAGGGGAAGCTGTGCGATTGAGAGTTGAATAATAATAATTTTTAGTGAATTTGATTTGCTAAGCAATGTATGATTGCACCAAGGGTATGAGCTTTCCCAGTTTTAGCCTGGACATGACCGGTACAATAATACAGCGTCTTCCATTTTCCGACCGATGCCTTCCAATATCATTTGTAAATACAGCTGAAGTTTGTTCCGTATTAACACTCCACTGCATTGACTGGTTTCTAAGACATACAGCATGGCCATAAGCCGGAATCCAGCGGTCCTGGTTTTAAATAATCCTAAACAGATCAATCCTACCCCGTCCCAGCAAACAGGAGACGTCGACTCGGTGCTGGTTCAATGTTGGGCCAGCTTCACAGACGGTGGGCTAACATTAAGAAAACACTGGGTCAACGTCTCGTGTTTGCTGGAGTTTCAGTAACGACATGAACACCACACATAGATTCCAGGTAGGGACAATGTTGGATAGCGTCTGGACCAAATTTGACACCTGATCTAAAGCAACGTCCCCCATTCTCTACTTTCAGATAATGGGCGGATGCCCTTTTCTCCAAACAGAGGATGTTCAGATAATGCTACTTTAATCTTGGACCAGTGTCGTGGATAGTGCACCAATAGTAAACCAGCATTGGCTCTTGTGTTTTGTGGGTTTTGTGCCACAGCATGTCACTCATTTTCCCATCCGGAATTCAGGTAGGAGGTTTATCCTGCCCTGTTTAGCCTGTATATCCACAAAAATAGCCTAAATTTTGTATTCACTTGACGTAATCTGACACATAAGATTTAAAGACAATCCCTCAGGAAAGTGTCTTCTCAAAACCTCATTTCAAAAAATTGCGGATTCAAGAAGACAGATAAAGTGTCATACTAGAGTACTCTGCCACCAGAGCCTCCTAGATATTAATGTCACAAGGAACCCGCCAAAGCCCCCTAGATACCAATGTCAGACAGAAACCACCACAGCCTCCTAGATACTAACGTCAAACAGCAAAAACAAGAGCTTCCCACTAGATATCAGTGTCAAACAGAACCCACATAATAATGGCAGAGAGAAGCTGTGCGAGTATACGAGTTACCAGAGCCTCCTATAGATACTAACGTCAACATTGTCAGCTGTGTGGGTGTATGAGATGTATTATGAGCCTCTCATATACCAATGATGGCAGAAGCTGTGAGAATGTATTATATTTTTTCTGACATAATCTATGTATACGATTATGCTAAGTGCAGATCAGCAAATGTCGTAAAGCAGCTTTATGTACCATAGTTTTTCAGACCCTGTGATCCCGTCTGTCTGGACCTCACCAGGATAGACTAATATAATATATTATATAGGCTAATATAACTGACCCAATGTCCACGGATCCGCATCATCATGAGACAGCATAAAAGACTGAGGAGCAAATACCTGCAATACCCTGTGCATGTGGGAGTACACCAATTACAGTGGAAAATAAAAAAGGTGTATTCACTTTCAGACATTGGCCTCGTTATTAAGTTGCTATATGTCTCTCTGGGCTCAACAGGCTGTAAGTATAAAATAAAGTCATATTGCGGTGTGGGACACCGCTCTGCATGCAATGCCAAATGGCAATATCTATTTACTTGTTAAGTAAGCAGATACTGGCTTTCGACTTTGCAAAGCACCACTGACACAATGGCGTGTGAGGTGATGATGCTTTGTTACAGCATTCTATTCGTAGCAGGTTTCTCATTTAAACATAACTTTTACTTTAGAGATGACCGTTTATCATTCTGAAATGTCAATTGATAAAGTTCAGTGAATACACACAAATATTTACTTAAACAATTTCAATCTGAGAGATTCATAAAAAAAGAGATTTGTAATTAATGTGTAGATAGACTGTTATATTCAAGTTATACATACTTTAAACTATTATATAGATGGCTCAAACCATTAACTCTATTTGCATCCACGGTTAACAAAACCTAAAACAAATTCCTTACCAAAAACAAAATTTATCATTGCATAGTATGGGGTCTTAGCTAACGTCTAACAATTTGTTTACGCTCAATTGTCATAGGAGGTTTTTTTACAGGGCAAAATGTAAGATGGCCGAAATCGGCAATGAAAATCGAAATTAGACATATTTTGTCATAGCATGCTATTAATTTACCATACATTTTATCAGCGGTGGGTAGACAGTTACGTTAAATGAAGTATTATTTATAAAAGAAAATTATATCAACAAGAATAAAACCAACAAAGTTGCCAAAAACAGCAAAGCACAATAGTGATCAGTAAATGTTCACGCTTGACTTCTTGGTTTAAGAAGTGCAACATGCAAATCCTATTTTATCGATATTACTATTGGTGAATGTGAACCGGTCTGCTTTTTGTAATTAGGAACACTATTTTGTCTCTATTAGATGTATGTGTAATAAATATGGTGTATTTGGTGCATGTAAAAACGTAGATTGGAATAAGTTAGGAGCTTTGTTGAGTGGTAAAAAGCTCCAAACAGTCGAATGTACTGATAGCATAGATGTTGATCTGGTCTGGATATGTTGGCTCCAGTGATACGATGATGTTAGAAGATCAAATGTACTCCCAGAAATTTACCGTCTTGGTTTACTCTGGAGTGAAACGTCTAAAAAAGAAGCAAGTTTGGCCAAAAGTTGAGAAGTTTAATAAAGGTTTTAGAAAAGTAAGAAATTATTGACATAAATTATAGCTGTTCAAGCACAACCAGTCCATTGCTGATTAACCTGGACCACTAAAGGAAAACCCTAAGCGATTATGGTCTAATTGTAGATGGAAAAGAATATATATAGAACACATTGTCATGAAGGTCTATGAGCCACCAATCCCAATGATATGGTTTGTATGTTCAATAAATATTTTGGATAAGCTTCTAATAACAACACTGGAGAGTCATTAGCTTTTGTAGTGGCTGAGATAGCTTTTAAAGTAGCTGTGATGACTTCCTAAGTGACCAAGATCAGTTTTTTGTGTGGCTGAGATCACTGTTAAAGTGCCTGTGCATTCTGACCTCAGAGATTATATCTCTGATACCACACGCTCATTTCGCCGTATGCACGCATGGCGATTGACCAAATTTATCAGCCGTTAGTGAGCGTTACCACGTGATTTTATAACCATTCCTATAACCACGGAACTATTTTGGTGTTCACTTCAACTCATTACTTATCCTTTTTCCAATATTTAATTTGATTTTAGAGTTTGTTACAGGTAAGGGCTATTTATTCTGTTTAGTAGTGGATAAATTGAACCAGCACAATTCGCATGTCATTCAGTAATTTATATTTGCCAGTGTTTTGAAGCCGATTGTAAATTCTGTCAGAAAAACGTAAACATGGACCTTCTCACAGCAGCGCGTAGGCAGAAAAAGTAATCCATTGAATGTTTTCTATTTCTATGTGAATATAAACTCATATGTGGCGGAGTAGTGGTGTTTTATATTTGCCATATATATTCAGGACACTCAAGCGTGTTTATAAGCCTACAAATGTTATATCAACAAAACTGCTCAAAATGAGCAGTTTTTGTCGAAACATGGCGTGTGGTTACAGAGAGAGAGCGGGGTTGACCTGAGCGACATCTATGTGTGGAGAATGGTGCCTGTGATCACGTCTTCAGTGGTTAAGATCACTTTTGTAGAAACCGAGATCACTTTTTAAGTGTCTTAGTGGCAAAGATCACATTTGTAGTGGTTGAGATAATTTTCAAGGAGGATATGATCACTTCACTTATTATTATTATAGATCACTTATATAGTGGTTGAGATAACTTTTGAAGTGGCGGTGGTCACTTCTTCGGTGTTCAAGATAACTTTTGCTGTGAATGAGACAAATTTTAAAGTGGCTTTGATCACTGCATCAGTGGTAAATATATTTTTTGTAGTGACCGAGATCATTTTTGTGTTGCCTGACACCAGTTTCTTAGTGACCAAGATCACCTTTGTGGTGGCTGAGATATTTTTTAAAGAGGCAGTGATTACTTCCTCGGTGGCCAAGATCATTTATGTAGTGGGTGAGATGACTTTTAAAGTGGCTGTGATGACCTCTTTGGTGGCCAAGTTCAGTTGGTTTGTGGCCAAGATCACCTTTGTGGTGGCTGAGATAATTTTTAATATGGCTGTGGTGACTTCTTCAGTGTCCAAGATCCGTTCGTTTGTGGCCAAGGTCACCTTTGTAGTGGCTCAGATAACTTTCAGTGGCTTCAGTGGCTGACATCAGTTTGTTAGTGACCAAGATCCCCCTTTGTAGTGGCTGAGATAATTAATGATGACTTCTTATGTGGCTAAGATCACTTTTATAGTGGCTGGGATGATTTGTAAACTGGCTGTGGTTACTTCTTTCATAGCCTAGATCACTTTTGTAGTGGACGAGGTAACTTTTAAAGTGGCTTCAGTGGCTGACACCAGTTTGTTTGTAGCCAAGAGCACCAGTCCTTTGTAGGTGCTGAGATAATTATTAAGGAGCATGTGATCACTTCTTCAGTGGCTAAGATCACTTATGCGGTGGCTGAGATAAATTTTGAAAGTGGTTGTGGTTACTTCTTCAGTGGTCTAGATCCCTTTTGTAGTGGATGAGACGGAGTTTAAAATGGCTGTGATCACTTCTTAAATAATAAGTAAATTATCTGTGATATTGACCGAGCTATAACTCAATTTTTCGGTAATGGCGGCTCAAATTTGCATAAAAATGGCACGTATCAATTTTTTCAACTTGTTAACAACTAATCGCCTTCTGTGTTTTTCCCAAGCTAGATATAGAATGGTGCACGGGCGGGAACTCCATTTTTCGATTAGACTAATAAGCTTATCAAAGCCACATCCACATCCAAAGGTTATAAAATGATTTCAAATAATAACAAAATGAATATGAAGCAAAAAAAATTCGAAAAACACAAAATGGAAAGTAAAATGAAATTTAATTTGACACAGAGACTACAGACAGACGCAAAAAAATGTTTCATCCATGAAACATTTGGCGGCCATTTTGTTTTTTTGATGTCGTTTATTTATTGTAACACAATTTCCAAATTTTTAATCAGCACATTTGTAAACAAATTGATGATTAATTATCACTCCCTATGTTATTTTTGTGAGATAGTCGGCCATTTGGAATTTTGCCCTACTAAAAATCCTCCTATGAATATCCTGAGTAAACAAATTTTGTGTGGCTAGCCCAGATCTTATACAAGACCGTGGTACAAAAATATTTTGGTAAGGAATTTGTTTTAGTTTTTTTTCTAACTTTCCCTGACTAATGGGTGTTTGGCTGCTGTAATGAGTCTGCTGGGCTTTTAATGACCACTATATATTTTAATAGAAAATGCATATGGGCATATGTTATGCAAAGATATGGCCTTAAACAACATACATTCACTATATTTTTGTTTTGCTGTGATGAGATAATATCAAATGATATCATTGATGAGATCATATTCTGACAGAACAAGGCTGTCGCACGTTTGCGACACAAACGGTGTTTAAGAATATCCCGTTCTCTGATGTGTGGATATTTTTTTATCAATTAGATGGGTGTTCTTAGTTGTTATATATCGGCTGATATAATTTGGCGTTAACAAGACACGCTTAGTCCTGTGGATTATCTGACTGATAATCTAACATATCTGACTATGGCCAGTAATAAGCCGGCATTGGCTGATAGTCCTATGTAAATTTTAAAAGTTAAAACATACTCGGTTTAATCATTTAGCTGGAAGAAAAAAACCTGAAACCCGACTTCTTAAGCCGGAAGGTACTGATCTGTTTTTCCTTTTTAATACAAGCCCAACAGACACAGACTTTGAGTCGATGTTGGTTTGACGTTGGTCAATCGTCGTAGACCAACGTTAAACCAACAGTAAATTCAACGTCGTTTGTCTGTTGGGAGCTCTTAATACAAACAAAGAAAAAACGTTAGCTCAATCTATGAGCTGATCTTATCCAGCATTGGGTGGCAATGCCATGCCTCCTTCTTGGATCGGCTGTCAATCACATCCAAACTGGGCGTCCTCCAAATTTTGATTCAGCAACGGGCCAACTTCGGAGACGTTGTCCCGTTGTTAAATCAACATGGTTCATTTTATCTCGCTTCTTGACTAGACACAAGGGATGGTTTCATGCCTTGGTGATGCCGCTATGTTTGGTCGTGGTTACCGGGCAGTGAGTGACTGGGGTAGACATAATGCCACGACAAGTACTTGCCATAACCCAGACATCAACACATACTTCAGTAGGCCTACTGCCGTGCAAAACCAAAAGGCGGTATCTGCTCACTTTATATGTGAGCAGATACTGCCTTTTGATTTTGCAGATCACTACTGACACAGTGACTTGTGATGTTGATGCATATTTAAAACATTGTATTTACAGCAGGGTTCTCATTTAAGCAAAACGTTTTACTTCAGAAATGATTGTTTAGCATTCTGGAATGTCAATTGATAAATATCAGGAGAATACATACAAATAATTATGTAAACAAATAAGATCTGGAAGATTTATAAAAAATCTATTTTTTTGTATTCTGTTATCTGTGATCTGTGTAGATTGACTGATATGTTCCAGTTAAAAATACTTCAAACTAGTATAATACAGATGTTTTAAACCATAAAATCTATTTGCATCCACGATAGAACGCTAATGTGATGGGCAGAAAACCAATGGTGTTTGACTGGGGCTGAGTCTGATGGGGTTCCAACGACTACTGTATATTTTAATAGGAAATCCATATAGCTAGAACATATTTCATTATGTTATGAAAAAGTATAATAATAATAATAATAATAATAATAAAAATAAAAATAATAATAATAATAATAATAATAATAATAATAATAATAATAATAATAATAATAATAATAATAATAATAATAATAATAATAATAATAATAATAATAATAATAATAATAATAATAATAATAATAATAATAATAATAATAATAATAATAATAATAATAATAATAATAATAATAATAATAATAATAATAATAATAATAATAATAATAATAATAATAATAATAATAATAATAATAATCATAATCATAATCATATTAATAATCATAATAATGATAATGATGATGATGATGATGATGATGATGATGATGATGATGATGAGAATAATAAGTCTTATATAGCGCTACAATCCACATGATGTGCCCAGTGCGCTCCACAGGTTATACAACTAACATTGTACTAATTATTAAAAACTAGTTAGAATACTTGTTCATAGAGGGGACAACCGATAAATAAGTAATATAAATGCAACCCTCTAAAATATTAGTTTTAAACGTTTTGAAAGAGATGGGTTTTATTGTGTTTTTTAAAAGTCTTCAGCGTTGTGGCATTCTTCAAAGGAAAAGACAATTTGTTCCACAATAGAGCAGGCGGCACCTCTAGATTATTACAAGATTTTGATCGCAACGCCTTAGAGGGATTATATATGACCTAAAACAACATGCATTCACTATTTTTGTTTTACTGTGATGAGATCCTATTTTGACAAACCGAGGCTGTCACACGTTATCGACCCCCGTCCTGTGATGTGTGAATATTTGTAATCAATTAGATGGGTGTTCTTAGTTGTTCTATTTCTTTATTTGATTTGATTTGATTTGATTTGATTTGATTTGATTTGATCTGCTTGATTATGAGCGTTACCTGGCTGATGATCTAACATCTCTGACACTGGCCCAATGATAATACGGCATTGGCTGATAGTCTTATGTAAATGCAGGCGACAAGCTAAAACATATTGCGTTTAAAAAAACAAGAAATGTGGAAACCCTACTTCTAAAGCAGGAAAGTACTGTGCTGTTTTTCCTGCTTAAATACCAGCTCAGTGGATCCAATCTTTATCCAAACAATGAGAAAACGTCGGTCCAATCTACAGGCTTACATTATCCAGCATTGGGTCGCGATGTCGCTCCGGCTTCCTGGATCCGCTGTCAAAAATGTCGATCACATCCAAACTGGAGAGTGATTCAGCTAAAGGGGCCAACTGCGAAGATGTTGTCCCGCTGTTAAATCAACGTGTTTCATTTTATCTCGTTTCTTTACTAAACACAAGGGATGATTTCATGGCTTGGTGACGCGGGTTTGCCTGGCCATGGTTACCGGGCAGTGAGTGACTGGGGTAGACATAATGCATGACATGACAAGTACAGTACTGATTTCACAAAATGGGACAGATTTTTCATCAGTGGCTGGCCTGCGTTAACGCTGGCCAGCCCGTCATTAGCCCGGGCGCAAGCCCGGCGAGACAGGCGCAGAATTGGTTGCGCCCAGCGCATGAAATGGGCTCGAGCCCCCACACGGTTCGGGCCAGGAAAATATACCCGCCCAAATCCTACTTGGGCTTGCACCCAGTATACTGTGTGGCGGCTAACATGGATGCTGTGAACCATGTGTCATCTCGCCGGGCTGGCCAGGCTCGCTCTGGGCAAGACAGGGCGCGCTCAGCTTGACCACATTCAGCATCATCTAAACAGCTCTGAGTTGCTCTAAACGTGCAATAATTGAGTGTCCGTACGCGTATACATCTAGACCTGTTGCAGTCCTCATTTATTTCTGCTTAGCCATTTAGCATTTAGCCTTTAGCATTTAGACATTATCTTTAGTATCGGAAAAGCAGTTAAGTGTATAAATTCAGAAAATGGGTGGTTTTATGAAGCTACGGTCACTGGAATAGACCTAACTGAAGATGAAAAAGCAGGCACCTGGAAAGTCAGGCTCGCCCGGCGCACCGGTCGAGCTTGAAACTGGACCAGACGAGAAGCGCGCCTGACTAACACATACAGGCGTTGAGTCAATTCGCCGAGGCTCTAGATTGGCTTGAGCCCCGGCGATATGAGCGCGGCTCCAGTTATATGAACTTATACCAAAACGCACATTGCGGCCCGGCTAAAGGATTTTATAACTTTGGGCGCATACATGCGAGCCCCAAATGGGGTGGGGAGAGAACATGGGGCTAGCCCAGGGCTAACCTGCGTTAGCCGGGGCTAGCCCCACTGAAAAAGCTTGTCCCATTTTGCTAAATCAGTACTGTACTTGTCATGCCCCAGACATCAACACATACTTCAAGTAGCTGCAGTGCAAAGCCAAAAGGCAGTATCTGCTTACTTTACATGTCTGCTTACTTTACAAGCCTTTTGGCTTTTCACGGCAGAATAGCAATAGTCAGGCAGCCAAAGCTGTTTTTTTGGCCTAACCCTGCATCGGCTGTTAAAGTTTTTTTTATGGATTATAACTCATCAGGTGTTCTTTGAAGAATATCCGCCGGATATCAAGAGAATATCCTTGTTTACCAGTGGACCATCTCTGCCAAATAACAAATGTTTGACATAACGCAGCACAGAGTGGCAATAGGTTCTTTTCAGACAAAGTATTAGGAAACTCCGTTCTGATTTTATATTTTGGTCATCTGTTGCCCCTGGTTATATTTATTTGTGGTTGCACGCGAAATGGTTGTTGGCGCGTGCAGGTGACATTGAGTCAAATCCCGGCCCGCCCTATAATAACAATAACATAACCCTTGCATCCCTAAATGTACGTAGTTTAACGTCACCCACTGGCAATTCTGTGTCAAAACTCGACCTGATTAATCTTCACTGTTCGTCTAACAGCATTGACATAATTGGCCTTTGTGAGACATGGTTGGACGACTCCATTCACATTCCTGGATATTTACCACCACTGAGGCGTGACCGGAACAGACACGGAGGGGGTGTTGCTGTCTTTATTGGTGACACCTTAAATGCTAAAAGATGTCCCCTACTAGGACCAGACTCTTATTTAAATTTATTTGCATCGATCTGTACGATAATTTTTCGCATTACATGATATGTTTCTTTTATAGACCTCCTAACACACCTGTCGCTGATTTTACTGATGGGATTTATTTTATTTTATCTCGAGCTGAAGCAGCGGCATTTTCAAACTTTTTCTTTCTTGGTGACTCTAATAGCAAAAACAAAGCATGGTGTTCATCTGATAATACTTGTCCTGCTGGCAAAAATTTAAAACTTTTTCTCGCGGATAGTAATTTTATACAAATAATTGACTCGCCCACTCGCTTTAGTGCCTTTTCACATTCGTGTATCGATCACATTTTTACTAATATGTCCTCACATATTATAACCGATAGCGGTGTTTTGCCCCGCGACGTCTGCTTCGACCACTATCCTGTTTTTGTTAATATCCGACTTAATTCAAACATTAAAAATAAATCTTACAAGAGAAAAGTTTGGAATTTCAAGAATGCAGATTTTGACAAATTTCGCACGACTCTTCAAAATATATCTTGGAATGAAATTTTATCGAAAAACGACGTAAACGAGACAACTTCTATTTTTATGGAAAATATAATTAAGGCAGCAGAGGCATGTATCCCTCGGTACGATATTACTGTTAGGCCTAAAGATAAGCCCTGGTTTTCAGGTGACCTAAGGCGATTAATTAGGCGCAGAAATAGAATGTTTCACCGGTGGCGCCGAGAACCTGATAATTTAAGGTTGCGTCATTTTTATGTCGAACTTCGAAATTTCACTGTTGCAAAAATAAGGTCATCCAAAATTGAGTACGAACTTGGCTTATTTCAAAAACTAAACGAAATTAACTTAAGTAACAGTGAGTCTTGGTGGCATACATGTAAAACATTAATGAACAAGAAACCTGTAATAAACTCTCCCTTATCTATTAACGGGGAATTAATTAGTGATAATCTAAAAAAAGCTGACTTATTTAACGATTACTTCATAAAACAATCAAGCATTGACGAATCTAATGTACGCATCCCTTATCTTCCTCGTTTTTGTAATACTAACATACCGACTAAAACTGTTGAATCGTCGGAAGTCTTTAAAACTTTAAATACTTTAAATATAAATAAAGCAACTGGACCAGACCAAATTGGTAACAGAATCTTAAAAGAATCGAGTCGTGTTTTGGCAGAGCCTGTTTCTAAACTGTTTAACATTTGTATTTGCTCGGGCATTTTTCCAAGCTCTTGGAAACGGGCACATGTCATTCCTTTACATAAAAGTGGTAATTTAACCCTTTGTAATAATTATAGGCCCATTAGCCTTTTGTCATCTGTTTCAAAAGTATTCGAAACAGTCATTTTCAAACATATTTACCAGTTTTTGAAAGTACACAATCTGCTCTCAGAAAAACAATCAGGTTTTATTCCAAGGGATTCTACGGTAAATCAATTAACAAAAATATGTCACGAAATTTTTTCTGAATTTGAGAAAGGTAATGAAATATGTGCGTTTTTTCTAGATTTCTCCAAAGCTTTTGATAAGGTTTGGCACAAAGGTCTATTATATAAATTAGATAGGTATGGTGTGAATGGATCCTTTCTTAAATTAATGGCAAGTTATCTTGGCGGTAGGGAACAACGTGTTATAATGCAAAACGCCGAATCAACTTGTAGGCCGATTACAGCTGGTGTTCCACAAGGATCCGTCCTTGGACCACTTCTGTTTCTATTATACATTAATGACTTGTGTGATGTCATAGAATCGGTGATTTATCTTTTTGCTGATGACTGCTCACTTTTTCAAAAAATAGACAAAAACTATCACAAGTACGTTAACACACTAAATAGAGATTTGAAAAAAATATTAAAGTGGTGCAAAGCCTGGCTTTTTATCCTTAATCCACAAAAATGTGTATGCATGCTATTTTCAAGAAAACAAATACCAACTTTATTGCCCCCTATTACTCTAAATGGCACCAATTTAAAGTCGGTTTATTCTCACAAACACCTTGGTTTAATATTAACTAAAAAGATGACATGGTCTGAACACATACTATCTTTCACTAATAAAGTAAAAAAGCGAATACACCTCTTAAGCGCCTTCAAATATTCTATGAGCAGATATGCACTTTTTCGATGCTATCTTTCTTTTGTACGCCCTTTATTAGAATACGCAGACATAATTTTTGATAATTGTTTTAAACAAGAAAAGTTGATGATTGAAAATTTACAATATGCAGCATTACGTCTCGTGACAGGCGCGAAGAAAGGGACCTCACGCGAATTGTTATTAAAAGATTGTGGTTTATGCACGATGCAAAATAGAAGAACATTTCATAAATTATTAAAATTCTTTTCAATCATTAATCACCAAGGCCCCTCCTATCTAGAGAACTGCTTGCCCAACTTGAGCGGCGGTGAACATAGAGTTACTAGATCTAAAACGTCTAAACATTTTAGACTTTTTTATTGTACATCTGAACAGTTTCGCCTCTCGTTTTTACCATCTTCTGTGAGTCTGTGGAATAAATTACCTGCCAACATTCGTTCATGCACAGTTTTATCCAGTTTCAAAACGAAATTACTCAAATTTCTCTGCGTTAAAACAAAAGTGCCTATGCAATTCTACATTGGCGACAGAACAGACCAAATCAATCTATGTCAAATTAGGCTAAATTTTTCGTCCCTAAATGATCATTTATATACCAAATCATGTATCGAAAGCCCTTCATGTAGTTGCAGTGCTGTTCCTGAAACACCACGACACTATTTCTTTGACTGCTTAAACTATCAAGACCAACGCCAAGAATTATTTAGTTCTATTGCCAATTTTCTTTCTCCAGATTACCCACTTCCACTTAAATTATTGCTACGTGGTAGTCCAGACCTAACAAGTAATAACAATGTTTTTCTCACCACTGAAGTCTTAAAATTCATTCACAACACAGCTAGATTTATGTATCAACTTATTGCTACTCTGTCTCGCTCCACTGGTGAACAAAGGCAACTCAATTATCATATAATCATTATGTATTACAATGGGCATGTGCTTTGTGATTATTCATTGTTTTCTTTCTATCTTTCTATTGTATTCTATTCTATTCGAGGAAACCACTCAATTAGCTTTTTGTAGCTATTATGTAATCTTCTGAAAATAAATATGTTTATACTAAGAGAATATCCTTGAGCGTTTTGAGAAAAATGACAAAATCCAAGGTCAAAGTTCAAATTTTGAGGTCAAATATATTTATTTTTAAAATAGAGCTACAAACAAGTGTAATACCTCTATTTCCATCTAATTTTGACTGAAAAAAATATTTGTGGTATTATTTTAATGATTGAAGTCCATCCTCAAGGTCAAAAGGTCAATTTCAAGGTCAAATTGTTTACAATGTCATTTTTAACAAACATAATTAGGAACAAATATAATAACTTATTTTGGTGTGATTTTGACTACATAATTTATTTCTAATAATGTTTTGTTGATTCAAGGTCATATTCAAGGTCAAAAGGTCAATTCTAAGGTCAAAACTTTGAAATGTTATTTTTAACAAATGCAAATAGTAGCAAGTGTAATACCTCTCTTTGGTGTGTTTTTGATTGAAAAAATAAGTTAAGTGGTACTATTTTGATGATTAGGAGTGGTACTATTTTGAATAGTAAGGGTCATCCTCAAGGTCAAAACGAAAATTTTAAGGTCAAATCAGCGAAAATATGATTTTCAAGGTCAAATATGATATTTCTAACTAATTTACCTAGGAACAAGTGTAATACCTCTTTTTCATGTACTTTTGACTTAGAAAATCCATTTATAGTATTATATTCATGATTCCATGTCATCTTCAAGGTCAAAACGTCAATTTCAAGGTCAAATGAGCCAACATGTAATGTAATTTTGACTACAGTAGACATGCTAAGAGCCCAAAAATTGGTGAAGCCTCACTTTTAGGGCAAGCATGACACTTGGCATCGATGTTCCATAGCAACATTAGAAAAGTTTTGTCCAAAGAGACAATTCATATCTATTTCTAAAAGCCAAAAATTCTCCAATTTCCAAGATGGCCAAGGTCACACATTCTGTTCAAAAGAAAAGAAACATTGTCTGCAATAGGGTTTTCAGGTATGTCCGACTTAGTGGTATGATCAACTTGAACAAGGCCGACAGTTGTATGAGATGAAACAATAAATTGATATCATCTTGCGACAGAAGTGAAGCAGATTCATGATGTTGGTGTCCATTATAGAGTAATATTTACAGTAATAAAGTACATAGAAACTAACAACAAGAATAACATAAACTACAGTACAGTCTGAATGTAACACAACATTTTCTCCAATAAAGAAATGTGTAGGTGCACAATATGTTACTTTAATGTGGCCTGCGTTGCAGCGGCTTGTCATAAGCCTTGTGCGGGTCTCTTTTGCATTCTTAAAAATAGCATACATGTATATGTAAGTTTCAGATACACAATGAAGATCGGACTGTGAAGATCTTTCTTCTAGCACTTTGATGGGAGGCTTGGTTTCATCGGTGGTTTAAAATGATATTTCAAATCTTGGCACCGTAGTTCCTATTATGGTAGTCTTGCTGTGCTTTTGCTTAAGTTCATTTCAGAACTCTATAGGTTTTGATTCATGTGCGGATATTATCTCCCGATAAAGCACTTGCATGGTAATATGACTAGATTCAGTACCTGAGATAGAGGATCGATCGATCAAATATCTCCATTATCCATAGCTCCATACGTGTATGCATTCTGAATGAATGTGCTTGGGACAGCGACTCCATCTCTATCTCATTTATTGTATATGCGACAAGAATTATCCCATACCTTCTTACATCATTGTAATGGCATATGGCATATATGAAACCCATATGGTTTATTGATGTTTACACTTCACGACTAGGGTTCTTTCGATACTGATATTGTCCAAATGAGCAGTCAAAGGGGTTTAAATACTCCCGTGCAATAGTTGATTTTATGTTATCTGGAAAAGGTAATGCAGCTGGTTGTGCTATTTATGGGTAGCCCATTCAAAGTATACTGTATTTACATCTGTAGAATTATCGGTGTTACTGTTTTCATTCATATCATTATCTGTGCAAATATCTACAACATTTCACTTTTTTCGCTACCAAATAAAGTAGCGATCGAGAGGGCGAGTACTTCATCTGAAATCAGCCTTAATTTAAGGAGCCCATCATTTCATGAGAAAACTGGCAACAACCATAAACATTTTCTAGTTAGTTTATGACCCAAAAAACATGAATTAGTGGGGGTTCAGGCCATCTGTGTGTACATATATGCTGAACTGAGCCAGGAGAACCTCCTGAGGATGGTGTGATGAATGAGGTGACACTGCCCTCCAGACACCGGATTCGAAATTCAAGCCCTGGTGGTCTGAGGCCGAGCATGCTATCTCTCGGTCACAGAGGCTCCCCACAATATTAAATCTTTACAAGTGAGCGAGGAAGTAACAATTTGGTTCTTTGAAACTTGAATGCACCAGGGCCCCGGCCCTGTTCATGGCCCATTGATAGCTGTCTCTCTATAACCATCATCGTGGACATCATGACCCATTTATAGCCATATATGTCTCTCTATAACCATCAGTCATAGCGTCTGAGATGTTTTATGACAACGCCACAATATTTAAAGCAACTAAAAACTGTATAGTAGACACCACAGTCATCGATATATCTCAGTTCGAAGTTCTGTATATGTATTGCCCTCACATGGCCCTCTAGCAGCCATTTTGTTGCATTGATGACTGGCGTCTGTTTTTTTGGTGTAAAAAGTGTCGGGAATTATTTCGAAAAATGGCACTAGATCAGGCGTATATGGGAATTCTATGCTAGACATACAAATCATGAACTTAATTATATTCTATCGAACATTATATCAGATGAACGTTTGATCTTGAACACATGGCGGCCATATTGGCTTTTTGACCCACAATGCAATGTTTAACGTACTTCCTGACCACACCATTAAGCCGGGAATACCATAAAACATCATGAAGGACACCGAAATCATTGTTCTGTATCTATTCTGTCAAAAATGACATTTATTGATCAACCTTTAACAAATAGCAGCCATCTTGGATTTTTTACCCAAAATTGAATGTCTAAGATATTTTCTGACAACACCACTATGTACAGCATACCTGAAAACCCCACGACAGACACCAAAAAAACACGAATCTGCCTCTATCATGTCGAAAATGCTATGAAGTTATTGCTTGACCTTGAACAAATGGCGGCCATCTTGGATGTTTCACACAGAATACAATGCCAAAAATATTTTCTGACAACACCACTATGTACGGCATACCTGAAAACCCCATGATAGACAACGAAAACACGAATCTGTCTGTATTATGTTGAAAATGATATGAATTTATTGCTTGACCTTGAACAAATTGCGGCCATCTTGGATTTTTCACCCACAATGCAATGTCTAAAATATCTTCTGACAACACCATTATGTAAGGCATACCCGAAAACCCCATGATAGACACAAAAACACGAAACTGCCTCTATTATGTTGAAAATAATATAAATTTATTGCTTGACCTTGAACAAATGGCGGCCATCTTGAATGTTTTATCCACAATGCAATGCCTAAATTTTTTTCTGACAACATCACTATGTACGGCATACCTGAAAACCCCATTATAGACACCAAAAAAACACGAATCTGCGTCTATTATATCGAAAATGATATGAATTTATTGCTTGACCATGAACAAATGGCGGCCATCTTGGATTTTTTACCCACAATGCAATGTCTAAAATATTTTCCGACAACACCACTGTGTCGGACATACCATAAAACCTTATAATAGACAGCAAAAATATGAATCTGCCTCTATTGTGTTGAAAATGATATCAATTTATTGTTTAACCTTGGAAAAATGGCGGCCATCTTGGATTTCATCCACAATGCAATGCCTAAAATTATTTCTGACCACACCACTAGATCGGGCATACCTGAAAACCTTATAGTGGACACCAAAATCAAGAAGCTGCTCCTATTCTGTCGAAAATGGTGTCAATTTAAAGTTTGATCTTCACCAAATGGCGGCCATTTTGAATTTGTTCAATTTTCTCAGATCGCTCAAGGATATCCTCTAGATATCCGGCAGATATACGTTATAGATTCCATGAAGGTGTGGAATCCATCGAAAAAAAAACTTTAACAGCCGGTGCAGGGTATAGCTTGATGGCTGCCTGACTACAAAGGGATCAGCCCTATAAAATTATGAATTACAGTGCATAACTTCATACAAATTAGCAATATGAAGAATCAGTTTGGTTAACTATATAATATTAATTTATTTACATTTTAGTCGTTTTTGTTAAATTCTCGCAAAACTTACCTAGGACATGGTTCCCACACTTTTTCAAATGCAAAATTCAAGGACTTTTCAAGGACCTTTCGAGGACTTCTCAATCATTTTCAAGGACCTTTTTTATTTATGTTTTAAAAGTGGTTCACTCAAATTTAGGCCAGAAGGTATGGAAAAAAGCAACTTTGGAGTTTTTATTACAATATCATTACAATAATATATTTATTACAATATGTAATGCAGGTCTACATTGTCTTTCAATATATGTCTTTTGACTTTATATTGAGAAAATAGGCACACTACATTCCTAAACCACATCATATTTAAGTGTAGCTTTTTCTTTTATTTAATCACTAGCTAGATTTCAAGATCAACAGCAAAACATCACAGATTGGTCAAAATCAAGGACTTTTCCCGGTTGATTTATTTATGTTTTTACAAAAATCAAGAACTTTTCAAGGCCTGGAATTTTTATTTTCAAATTCAAGGACTTTTCCTGTTTGCAAGGACCCGTGAGAACCATGCTAGGAAGTGAGGTGAGTCATTGACTGAGCTCCTGGATTGTACCTCTGTTTAGTGCACTAAATAGTGTGTACACAAAGATGACACATAGAAAATGCAAATTACGCATACAATTTGACCATCACTATAATATCTACCACTATAATCTACCACCTCATGGTATTAACAGATTGTACCGGAAACGTAGGCCTATACATTTTTCAACAATGACACTAAAGAGGTGGGGGTCAGTGATCAGGAAATCTACTTTTGGCGATTTTTACCAATCAAAGCATCGTTTTCCACAGGTTCTGCTTCCCAATCTGGTATAATTAAGAGAAAATACCTGATATTATGGAATAAAACGTATAGTTTACCAGTCATAATGGCCGACCGTTTATAAACGCCCGGGTGTTTTTAAGCACTCGCAGGAAGTACACTACGAGTGCTTATAAACGCACGGTCGTTTTTAAATGAACGGTCATTTATAAACGGCTGCTTAATAATAATATTGTATACACCCTTTTCAATAACAACACGCCACACCGTGACCAAAAGCTGAACTATTTAGTTGGGACTCCTGTTTACAGAAGATCAAAGACCGTTTCCAACATAAGCATGGTCTCATTTGACCACGGTCATAGTGGTGTCTATTTCTGCCGTAATATTTAAAGGGACTGGCCCAGGCTAGAATCATAAAAAAATCGGTGATTTTATTTCGGGTTCCCAATATGACCATATGATGTAAACATGTACATAGACTAGAACTGCAATTTTTTATAATTTTTGTGCTGCGCATTCACCAGTTAGGCTAGATATAGAGACGAAATTCCTTATTTCTAATTATTGACAACCATGTCAAAAATAGGAAATACGGGAAGTTCGTCTCTATATCTAGCCTAACTGGTGAATGCGCTGCACAAAAATTATAAAAATTTGCAGTTCTAGTCTATGTAGGCCTACATGTTTACATCATATGGTCATATTAAAAACCCGAAATAAAATCACCGATTTTTTGATGATTTTAGCCTGGGCCAGTCCCTTTAAGTAAGAAGATCAAAACCTTACCTTTTTACTCAAGATGAATTGATTGTATTGAGCATATAAATATCTCGTTGTGTTACACATTTAGAATGAATAAAAACACCGCATTTCACAGCCGATTTTTTTTGTATGTCGGCATGACACTCCAGTGTGAGTTATTATAATGTAAACATTGTAGTAAATCTATAATATCTTTACTACAACTCGACGAAATGCACCCCCCTTAAATAGTCCAAATTATCGATTTATTATCTCCAAGAAGATACGTTATTTTGGTATCAATGTTTTTGTGAAGTATTTTAATTCAGGTCCAAGAAAACATTGGTTACAAATGTATACACAGACACGTGTTGACTGTACATGAACGGCCATAACCAGAAGAGATCATACATTTTGTTGTTAACTGTGCATGTCTCGTGCGAAATTGTAAATTTCATTCATCAGTGCGCGTATCAGAAAGCATGTTTTATATTCTTTATGGCATACGATAACATGTGAAGTAATATAAGTGAATACATTAAATGTATTGTCCCTATAGTGCTTTTACCCTTAACCATGTTAACACACTAAGATAAACCAATCTTGACTTACTTGAAGTTGTGTCTCGCTGCCGCGACCCACAGCTTCAAGGGGATGAAAAGTAATATTATTTTCATAACTTGATGTCTAAGCACACACTCAATTCCAATAACAGTAATATTTTTGCCTAATGAAACATATTTTCAAACGATTACAGACGTGCTTAGCGACTGAATGGTTAATGTAGAATCAACATTGGGATTGATGACTTTGAACCAATGCTGGTCAAATGTTGGCGAACCTTCTACAACGCTGATCCATCATTGAACCAATATTGTTTTACCGAGTTGAGTTTGTTGGGAATAGGGGTTCATTTTGTAATAAACCAGCAGGCACAAGACGTTGAATCAATGTCGATTTGACGCTGTTCCAACGTCGTACACGGTGGACCAGCGGGTAACAAACATTGAGTCAACTTATTGTGCCTGCTTGGAGGATCAATATTTTGGGAGGATCAGCAAACTAGACATACACACAATATTGATGTGATGTTGGCCCATCTTCAGCGACGCTGGCCCAACAGCAGCATTGGGCCAACGTCTCCTGTTTGCTGGGTACTGACTGAATTCGCTGAAAAACTAAATACTCCCGCCACGCAGCAAAATTATATCTAAAAATATGTTTTCATATTGTCAGTATACTAACATGAAATGCAGATGCTCTGAGCTAGTGATTTGAAATGTAAAAAGTACACGATATTGATACAAAGATTTAAAGAAATAAACGTAGTTTCACTAGAGATAGGCCCTATTATGAAGATGCTCCAGACGTGGCAGGTCTTGTTGACAGTTTTGGTGTTGTAAGTTTTTGAACGATGTTTTGTGGAATCGCTAGTAGCCTACTAAAAATTAAGGAGTGGGGTGAATCGGTTCCAAAGCCTGTATAGGTATCTGAAGGGCTATCTACGCAATCGTGCAAAGGGTGTATTCCCAGCAGGGTTGAAATCATCATGAATTCTGTGAAACGCAGTAACGTCACTCGGTGAAAACAAGGTTATATAACACCTCCTCCCCCATAGCCTACTTCATTCTGTGAAACGCAGTGACGTCACTCGGTGAAAACAAGGTTATATATGAACCCTCCCCCATACTTCATTGTAATAGTCAGCTCGGTGAAAATAAAGGAGGTCGAGAATATTGAGTTTCACAGAATACCTATGTTATGGGTCTACGACCATTATACATTGTATGCTCTTTCAGTGCGGAGATCGTCTTTAGTCAGATTCTGACGTCTAAAGTCATTTTTACTTCAGAAATTATTGTTTATCATTCTGAAATGTCAATTGATAAATGTTGAGTGACTACGCACAAATACATATGTAAACAATTTCAGTCCGAGAGATTTATAAAAATTAGTCGATCTTTTATTCCATTGTGTGTGATCTGTCTAGATTGAGTATTATGTTCAAGCTATAAATACTTCAAACCATTATGATATAGATGGTTCAAACCATAAAACCTATTTGCATCCATGATACAACGCTAATGTGATGAGCAGAAAACCAATGCGTCGTTGGCTCAATCTAAAGGCTCCAACACACTACAAAAACTCTCTGCGGTCGCTTCAAACGCGACCGTCATGGCAGGTTTTAAAAAATCTCAGAAAATCTGGTTTTATGAATGCAGCATGCCACACCAGAACGACTGTTACCGACTTGACGACGTAAGCAATAGCAGCGATCCTAGTGGTTACCGTGTAGGCCTCCTAGTGGTTTTTCTGGAAGCAATATTGAGATATTACGATTGCGTCGCAGGACATGCGACACCACAACGACCGCCTGACGGCTAAGACGGGCCACGACTAAGACTTGACCACAGTTTCCGACGCGACGAAAAACGCGGAAACCGGACTTCTAAAGCTGGAAGGTACTGATCTGTTTTTCTTCGGTAAATCCAATCTTAATCCCTGCAAATAAAAAACGTCGGCTTACATTATCCAACATTGGGTCGCAATGTCATGTCGGCTTCCTAGATCTGCTGTCAGCAATGTCGATCACATCGTAATATATAACTGAGCGTCCGCTAAATTTTTATTTAACGACGGGCCAATGTTTCGTTTTATCTCGTTTCTTGGCTGAGACTAAGCACAAGAGATGGTTTTTAGAATCACTGTGATATCAGCTAATTATCATGATTATGATAATGTGGCATACTTTTATTGAACAGTCCTTATTTTTTAGTAAGTTATTAGAAGTAGCTCTCGTTTCTTGTGAGTGTTTTTTGCACAGGTATGTTAGAAAAATACATTTTAGTTACACATTGTTAAAAAGTGTGTGCGTAAACAACCTCACAGATATGTGAGGAATGTGGAGTCACGTCTAATAATTACCCCTATATGGAAATGATATGCTGTAATAAATTTAATAGCGCCAGTATATTTTAACAACAACCGGTAAAGCACTAAATTTAATAAAAATCCACCACTTGAAGTCGTAACATTTGCATTTCTTTAGGTTTAAACACACATTTTGCTTCCAATGACAGTGATTCAATCAGCTGATAAAACGGATTAAAAACGACTGCAGTCTTGATCAGCGGTGAAAGGGTTAAAAACTCATTGCCCTATATTAATTTAAACTCATGGGTATTTCAATTTTCAATCTCCTAATATTTTTATCCAATTGCTTGTGCAATTAGTATCCCCTCTGGTGCGCAGATATTCAATCCAATTTATTGTAATAAATTTATCAGTGGCGGATCCAAGGGGGGGGGGGCAGGGGGTTCATGACCCTTCTAAAACCATATTGCCCCAAAATTGATCAAAATTAACAATCGGAATTTCACACACAAAATTTACTCTACTGTAGTAAACGTTGAGTGTCAATTTAGAGTATCAATTTTAATTTTTTTAAGCGGACCGCCTCTTTTTCTGCAAAATTCTGAAAAAATGTTATACGTACACATCAGTTGTCTAGACAATAAAAATAAAGTAAAGCTTTGAACAGTAACTTACTCTTTCACTGTCCCAATTGTGGATGGTCTTTTTTGTGCTATAGATGTCCTCACAACAACGAAGTGGAAGTCACTCTTTTTCACTGTTCCAGAGTATATCTAGTTTGAGAGCAATAAGTCTTTAGGAGTGAACAAAATTTGCACAGCAGCTCACGCACTCTTATGAATAAAATACAGAGAGAGAGGGAAATCACCATCCGCGAAATGTTTGTTACTTTATGCCTAAATTATCTCACGTCAAGCGCGTGGTAACATCAACCAATATAATGAGATGATGTCTACCTCACCCCATTCCCCTGTGTTCAGGTCGCTTCACAGCCGTTGTCATGCAGACTGTCTCAGCAGTCAAAATATACAGAGTGGCTGAGCCTGGCCAGAACCCCCACCATTTTGCCCTGCAAAACCGAAAGGCAGTATCAGGTCACTTGTAAAGTGAGCAGATACTGCCTTATGGCTTTGCACGGCAGCAATGATTGTTATCCTGCTGCGTGAGGCGCTGATTCGTCAACGGCTTTCTGAGCCACCTGGTGAATATGGGGCACACTAGCCAGCGCAGGTATAGACTGCATGCACGAGTTTGCGCGTGAACAGTTGTCTGATTAAAACAGTTCAGCGTTGCTCACTGTGTGGCGTGTTGTCATTGAAAAGTGTGTATGAGTTGTCTGATTAAAAACAGTTCAGCGCTGCTCACTGTGTGGCGTGCTGTTAATGAAAAGAGTATATTACTAGAGACTGTGTAACTTCTTTCGGTCGTAGGTCCCCTATCCAGAAAGGAAATTTAAATTCAATCTAAAGTTTAAACGAAATTTGAAATATAATTCATATTCAGAGCTGCTATAAATCGTTTTCACCAATATAAACCTTGTTTAAATCCGTGGTTTATCGTAAAATAGTCTAAACATTATGCATTATGCAAGGTCTGAGGGGACGGGGGTATGTTGGTAAAATCATAACAATTATATAATTATAATTGTATAAATAAACAAGATAATAATCCATGCGACTTAAGTCACTAGTACTCATCAGAAACGATGTTGTTACTTTACCATTTATAATTTCATGAAAAAAACACACTGTGGTTTAGCTTGAATTATTACGATCTGTTAACATGGTTGAAAATGATGACATGCATCACATATACTTTTAAATGTTAGTCACAAGTTGACACAAACTAACAAACAGAAATGGCAAAATAAAGTCACGTTTTCGCCATATTACACACTCATATAATCACACATGCCAAACTTCAATATTTCTAATTACTTTTAAACGTAATAATTACTCAGAATTAGGTCTAAAGTAAAACTCATATCAGAAACAACAAGATCAAGTCATTACTTTATCATTATTATTATTTCATCATATTTGCGATCACAAAATCATAAAATCAAAACACGTTTTCAGTCGTGCTCCAACCCTCAATGTTTAATATAATAATTGCAAATGCTTACAGCTAACATGTGTCCATTTATTTTAATCTAAAATACTCTTTTATTATAAAAAAAACTCTATTTGAAACACACTCCCCCAGTACGTAAGTCGTAGCCTGTGGTACTATATGTATGTACAAACTCTTAATCATTGTTAATTGTCCCAGTCAAGGTCTATACTCCTTATTTATGACGACAAAATAGAAACACCGAGTATGTTTGTGTGAGACACTATTTGGTACGAGCACGCCTAATTGCAGAGTTGGATTTTAACTCATTTAATGCTGAATTAACCAGTTAAAACATACAAATATATATATTTTTTAAAGCATTTTTATTAAAAACATAGTATCAGAAAATAAGGCGGCTGGAGAACAACCACAACATGTCTACATGTATGTGTGTTGACATATCAATTTCCGTTGCTAATCACCACCATGGCCGTTTTTATCTTGTTTTATTAGCTGATTAAATCACATTTATTGGGAGCGAAATGTGTGTTCCAGCATCAAGAATTGCAAATTTGGCGTCTCAAATTAAACAAATTTGAGTAATTTTCACTCACTTCAAGTTGTGGGTTGAGACAACGACCCACAACTTCAAGTTGATGAAAATTTAAATAAGCCAACTTAGCGCTTTGAGGGTCAAAATAAATACCGCAACTTTTTTTTCAATAAAACCAGCAGAAACGATCATTTATCCCCAGCTAACACGAGACCTTGGCCCAATTGTGAATTAAAGTTGGACACCTTCTAAGACGCTGGCCCCCCTTTAAGCCATTCTTGTACCAATGTCTCGTGTTTTCTGGGATTGGTGATCTGTTTGATCAACTTCGCAGATTACTACCAAACAAACTACATTTATATTTCTATTGATAAAAATAAAACCGTCTGCTCTCACCAGATACTGGTGGTCTGGCTAATGGCCGTATAACCAGATGCGCATGTCTAAAACACCAGTATGTTAGGACATCACTAACTTCAGTACTTGATAAGCAACGCGAAGCTACATGTACAATGTGTTATATAACAACGTAAAATACTAAGTACGATTTGGCCAAATAAAGCATGCAATTTATATCTCACAGATTCTAAGAAATAAGTGACTGAATATTAGGATTCTTCCTTTATCGTCGGAACTATGCGTGACAGGGATATTAATATATAATGCTGGTAATATAACACCAAGCTAAAACTGATGATATTTCCTATTCGTGCCAGTGTTACTATCGAAAATCACATCTCAACCTCTTACTACGAAGTATAACATGTAACTGATAAAAAATAATTTTAACTTGGCGAAATTCAAAATGTATTAAGATGCTTCACATGCCCACGATATGATTTAGAGGCTATATAAGCCGGTTCGTCAGTATGGTGACTTTCTTTTTGATTGATGATGTATATTTTTAACAAAATATTGTAAAATTATATATGCAGCGTGTGCACACATACATGTAAGTTTCAATATTTTGCAATGTAAACGTCAGTACTATGAAGATAAATATATTTTAAAGAAACATTTTCTTGTATCTTTGTCTCCCTACACAAAATGACTTGATTTTAGATGAGTGTGTCCATAAAAATGGAACGTGTAATTAATGTAATGAGAACATTTCCATAATAAGCCCATGTATTAACAACAAAAAAGCTACGGGCCCAGCCGACATGTAACGTTTGACACAATGCTGTTTTAATGCTGGCCCATCTTCCACAACGCTGGCCTGACATTGAACAACCACTGATTGCACGGCTTTTTTTGCTGGAGTGTGGCAATGTGGGCGTCCCTGTGTCCCGTGACCTTGTACTGGGATTGCCTTCACGAAATCCCCCAGCAAAAACGTGGCGTTGGTCCTATGTTGGGCTGATGCTCGTAAAATAAATAACGTAAATTATTTATTTTCATTATTTTGGGGCAAAATAGCGAAAACGAACAACCTTTTCACGATAAATGATCTTGATTTAATATTGTGGGTAGCCTCATGCAGTGACCGAGAGGTAGCGAGCTCGGCCTCAGACCGCCAGGACTCAATCTTCGAATCCTGTGTCTGGAGGTCAGTGTCATCTCATTCATCTCACCATCCCCAGGAGGTTCTCCTGGCCCAGTTTAGCCCATGTGTGCATAAACGTGGGCTAAAACCCCATTCATTTCCTTTCCAAATGGTTTTGAAATAGTCAAATTGTGCGTAATTTCCTCATACAAAGACAATATCTAATTTACAGTAGTATGAGTGGGGTTTTACAGTAGTATGATTAGGGTTTAGGGTTTGTCTCTGTCTGCAGACAAGTCACAACACACTGGTCGTCTGTGTGGATGACCACCCAGCAAACACGCGATGTTGACCCAACGTTGTTTTAATGTTGACCCACAGTCTGCGACGCTGGCCCTTCATTGAAACAGCATTGGGAAAAAGATTATTTTTGCTGAGTACCCAACCCGATCTCTCCAAAATTGCATCCCGTGCGGAAGTTTCATTCTCACACTCGACTAAATGAATCCTCACACGTTTGACCGCCGCGTGGCATCAATCACTCTACTCGCTTAAACACTGGGGAATCATACTAAATCATTCAGCGGGATGTCCGAGACCGCGAAGTATTCTCATACAATCTACGATATATCGTAGGCTTCGTTTAATGGTCGAGATGGTCATCTAGACCAATCCAAAGCCCAAGATATATCGTAACTTGTCCGAGAGTACGAGCAGAGATCTGTTGCAGACTTGCCTTCCGTATTGGCATAATGGCAAACAAAAATACTCCATGAATTATGGTCGCTTTGATGGTAATCCACTGGGCACACGACGTTGTTGCGACGTTGAATCAACGTCATTGACTTTGATTCAACGTTGCAACAACGTCGTGTGCCAAGTGGGAATGGGGGATTTACTTTATCTAACCAATGTCTATGTAATTGTTTGAACAATTGTTCAATGGGATTTCGGTGGACAGAATGCGAATTATGATCACAAGGAATTTGTATCTGCTTACTTTACAAGATACTGCCAACAGATACTGCCAACTGGACACACGACGTTGTTGCGACGTTGAATCAACGTCAATTACGTTGATTCAACGTCGCAACAACGTCGTGTGACCAGTGTGTGGCTCACTGAGTGTTTTTATTACAATAATTATTTAGCCTATTTTCTGTAAATAATCTAGTCAAATATAATAAGAGGAGTTAATAGAAAAAATCTGATGTACCTACAATGTACTTGCGTTCAAGTCCCAAGTACATGGTAATGTACTTGGGTCAAGTACAAGTACATAAACAAATTGTCAAGCTCAAATACAAGGTACAAGCAAGTACATACTGTACTTAATATAAGTACAGGCAAGTATAGGTACCGACATACTTGGCCACAACCCTGGGCCCTTGGCGTTGCCGAGCAGTCACAGACATACGTGGTCTCCTAGCGAGGAACAATATAATTGGCAAAAAACAACCCACGTGACCTCATTAAAGACACATTAAGGTTTTATTTTTCACATGAGAGCTCCAGGCTCACATCAATTACCCTGAGAGCTCGTTCAATCTGAGACCCTTCAGTAGATTCTCTGATCTGAGTCCATTTGTATAAGTGGACATTACTGACCACTAACATGATTAGGAAAGATTGTAACTAAATAAAACAGATACATGACCTGATCAGCGCTTACATTGCATCACCGATAGACAAACACACGTTTAGGCCTATGTAACTCCTTTTTAATATTATTTACTTGGTGAATCTACATGAAGTTATATAGCCTACTGATCTCAACTAAATATTTAAAAAAATCACCACTGTGTCAGATCGTCGAATCCAGGGTACTTTAAAGCCACTCGACGTTAATTTGTGGGTGAAAGCAAGGGAATGGGGGGCTATACCTTCAGCACCGATTGTTTGCCCAATGCTGGGCCAACGACATTAACATGTGGCCCAATGCTGTGCTAACATTCAACCAACCTTTAACCCTTTTAACTCTGAACTCCTGGACACACTTGTATCTCCACCATTGAATTCCTGGGGAGGGGGGGGTGTTGAAAAAAATCAGAATATTTTGTAATGTCAGATTTGTATGAAGACACCAGCAGGATCTTAGCTAAGGTCATGTCATAGTCACATCAGGGTCATTTCAAGGTCAAACGCGCAAAAAATATTGAAAATGCCCACTTTTTATCAATTTCAAGCTGTTTAGTGGTGCCGTCATCCTTTAGAAAGGACTGATGGTGACACATATATACTTGGTCGGGTATCATTTCAGCACACATTTTTAGGAAATCTAGGGCAGTGCTGATATTTGGAGGGGTAATGCCCCCATGTTTACCCTTATTACACCTCCATTCCTCAAGGCTCAATTGAACATGGAGGTTGACATGGGTTGAGGTTGTGCTTTACTGCATGGATGCCGCCCAAAATAAACGTGAAGGTTATGTCAAGGTCATGTGAAATGTCAGGTTTATCAGTTTATAGGTGATGTGTCCTAAATGCGTAATGATTAGGTAATGCGTAATGATTAGGTGTGCAAACATGCAATCCGCACCGCTGCGATATCTGTCATCGAAGTTTCTATAGTAGCATTTTAAGCATGGTGAAGCTACCGAAGGAAGGTAGGCCTATGGTTTGTTTTATTGTATTATTTGATAACAAAAATATATGGTTTGATGAAAAAATCAAGTCTCTATCTCAATTATTGAGAAAGTTATGATAATTTTATTGATTTTATGGCGGCCATTTTGAATTTTTCGTTCCAAAAAAATAATTCAAGAATGACGGCTCTACATCGTCCCAGATACTACTATGGGGTGCTATCCATGCGCACTCAAAAGAGAAACAAACTTTTATCAGTAAAAACAAGGCTATCCCCATGATTACCTGACCACGTTGATTTAACAGACATAAATAATAAAAACACACACTCCGCACCCGAGAATACTCGGGGGCCGCGACAGGGAGACATATTTTGCCCCCAAATATACTCGGGGGCCACGTTTAAAGGGTTAAATGTGCACATAGTTTGTTTGGGCTATCTCTGGATTTTTTAGAAAAGTTGATAAGAAAAAAAAAAATTATCTGAAAATTTTGAAGAAATAAATTTATGATCTGCGGGATACGTACACTGCTTCATACAAAACAAAATACCAAAATAATGTCATCCCACAGAGTCCCTTTATATTTTTTATTAAATTACTCAATTAGTGTTGTCAGTTGTTCGTGAGATTAAGCACGTGTTACATTCTAATATTGTCACTGCAGATTTTAAAAACTGTTTTTAATCTGCGCAATATTGGCTCAAAAAAAGAAAGAGAGTGACTGTGTTAATTGGCGATTTTCGTCAGTCTGTGATCATCACAGCAAGCACGACATGTTAACCCGACACTGGTTTATTATCGGTACATCATCTACGACGCTGGTCCAACATAAAACCAGCATTGGCGCAATGGTTCATGTTTGCTGGGATGTAAGGGTATGGGAGAGACGAAAAGAGGTGGCCAAAGGTGGTCACCGGTGAAGAGGGCCACCAATAATATCTCAACCCTTACAATATTGAAATATGTTTGCATAAACTATGGAGACCAAAGGATTTTTTCAATATAAAATAATCATAAATATCTTAGTTAGCCCTTTCCGCTTTATTCGAATTTCTATGTTATGTGTCTACGGCCAATATGAATAGTTTACTCTTTCAGTGCGGGGATATGGGTTGCTACTTGCTACATTATCTCGAATTGGTATTAAATGATTAAAATGTACTTTTTGTGACTATGTTGCCGATGCATATATTAATTTTATTATATATATTTACATGCTTATATTATAGATAGTTACATGGCTAGTTATCAAGCTAAAAATTGAACGTACAATTTTAGATCAACGAACGAGCCAGTACACCTTTCCCAATAGCAACACGCTACACATTGACTAAAAGCTGAACTATTTAGTTGGGAGTCCTGTCGCACTCTTTTCTATTACAACACGCCACACAGTGATTTAAACTGAACTATTTAGTTGGGAGTCCTGCTTATGCGCAGAATCGTGCAAACAGTGTGTTGGCCTGCCATATACGTGTATCGTCCGAAATAGACGTCAATATACGTCAGATTCTGACGTATAAAGTCGCTCCCTGTGCTGAAAGGGTTCATAAATACTAGCAAACCTCTGATGCACGTTTATGTTGTTCCACATGATTAATTACGATTAATGTCACTATTGTGATACGATATTGTGATATTGTGATTATAAGTTGTCTATTACCATTAATTATTTCTACTACTTATACTACTACTACTACTACTACTCGACTACTACTACAACTACTACTACTACTTCTTCTTCTTGTTATACTAATACTGTAATTTGCATAGGCTTATGTCGCGACGTGATCAGGAGACAAAGTTTCCAATTAGGAAATTAATAATTGGGGAAGAAGGCATAGCAACACTTACATGGCTGGATAGCAGGACGCGTGCTGATGTGAGTTTTCACATCACAGAGCCCGATCAGATCAATGGCGCTGAAAGTTCATCTCCAGTCTGAGAGCCTTCACTGGATTTGCCTGGAGTACCTTTGTGGAATGGTCAGTAATGACCATTATCAGTATCACCACTAACCCTTTCGGCGCTGAAATATTTCTGTATAAGCCATAGAGAAAAAAAGTTTGTTTTTGTTCAATTCATAATCATCATAAATGTCTTACTCAGCTGTTTCCGCTTCATTTGAATACCTGTATTATGGGTCTACGGCTATCATAACTGTTTAATGATTTTAGTGCGGGGATGTCTTTAGACGTCAGAATCTGTCGTCTAAAGACGTTCCCGCGCTGATAGGGTTAAACCGTTTAGCACGACTATAGGCGTTTTTATTCAGTTTTATTAGCCTAGAAAATCACTGTTATCGGGAATAAAATGAGTGCTTAAACGTCAAGATTTACAAATGTTGGCTTTCAAATTAGACAAGTATGAGTCATTTTCATCCATTCGAAGTTGTGGCTCGAGACACAACTTCGAATAGGTGAAAAAATATTTTTTCATGTAACGCTTTAACCCTTTCACTGCGGATGTCGCACTAATGCGACATTGTGAAAAAATATTTTTTCATGTATCGATTTAAGGGAGGGTTAACCCTTTAACCGCCAAATAATTCAATCTGAATTTTCACCCACTTGAAGTTGTGTCTCGCTGACGCGATCCACAACTTCAAGTGAATGAAAATTATTCAGATTAAAAAAATGGAGGTCAACTTTTTTCAAATATTGCTGATTGATGTAATATTTTATCTTTAACATATTTAATATGTGGTACTTTTAAAATGTGCCAATAAAAAGTGAAAACCCGAATATATGCGGCACCGGCGGTTAAATGGTTAATGTAGCTACAAGATCCTCATGCAGCTGAACATAGTACGCGATGGACGGACACGCTGTTACTAATTTTAATGGTTGTGTTTTCAGTCCACGAACCGTTTCACAATTAAGTTGTTATAAAATACGAGTAAATACATTATGGAATGCTACTTGCTGAACCAGGAATATCATGTGCAGTATTCCTTTATTTTACCGTATATATATCCCATATAACCCTGCTATCAGGGTTCTTTTTAAAGAATCTATATTGCTTAGAGTGTATATTGTTGGGAATACAATTACAAAATAACAAGACTAAAATTAATTTAACACAAAGGGCTATAATACTAAACGCTTCTCATCTTGCATAAACTAATAAAAGCTTTGCAGTTTATGGGCATCAAATAACTTTATTGATTGTACAATGTAACTAGAAACAAGATCCACTATATCGCAATTATTTAGCTTTATAGCTCTACGCCAAGTCAAGGACAGTCATCAACTCTAACAACGCTGAAATATTAATTTGTGTGAACCATGGGGACCGAAGGGTTATTTTAATTTGAAATCATCATCAACGTCCTAGTTAGCACTGTACGCTTCATTTGAATGACTATGTTATGGGTCTACGGCCATTATAAATGTTTTACTCTTTCATTGCGGGGATCGACTTTAGACGTCCGAGTCTGACGACAATAGACATCAGATTCGGACGACTAAATTCGTTCCCCGCGCGGAAAGGGTTAAGGAAAGCATTAATTGTTTTTTATTTTGCACGGCAGTATTACGACGTACAAAGCTATTTTTGTCGAGTGAGTTGAAGTAATAGGGTAATTTGGGTGCTCAGAACTGTTGGCAGCCAGTAAATTTATATATACAGATCTTTATATATAGGCCCCTACAGACATTTAGCCGATGTAGACCTATGTGCCAAGTTCGTATGGATATATGGCGGTATGTACAGTAAGTAATATGACCTTAAACACAAAACATAATGATAATGATATATATAACACGTTCTGGTGTACGACCTGTAATACGAGAGAAGGGCTCTACAGTAACGTGGATCCACCTATTGTTTGACATAGTCCTAGACTATAATCGTTTGTCCCTTTTCCAGGTGAAACAAATTTAGCACTTGAAAATGGATTTCGCCAATAGACTTGTTGTCCCCCCCCCCCCCCCGGAAAATAAAATTCATGCGCAGTTTTCAAGGCAATATATCGTGAACTAAACCAAAAAAATGAGTAATCGCTTCAACAAATAATTGTAATGTAACCTTGACATTGACATTAATCTTTGTCCTTTGACCTTGACCTTCAGTAAAAAGAGGTTGAATGTTTGTGTTAATGATGAATACAATCTGCTAGACCATGCTGAAGCAGTCGCCTAACCGACCGGCTGACAAAACCCTTTGAAGCCCAATAGGCTGAAAGGTAAAAAGTTATATGGGCTAACATCTTTTAGGTCACGCTTTAGGTAAATGAAATGAAATGAAATGAATCAGGCTTTAGGCCACCTTTGTGCACATATAGGCTAAACTGGGCCAGTAGAACCTCCTGAGGATGGTGAGATGATTGAGATGACACTGTCCTCCAGACACAAGGTTCGAAATTCGAGCCCTGGCTTTCACACGTGGATGGGGAAGAAACATTTTTGTTTCTTTCAAACCGCCGAGACCGGGAACCGAATTCCGAACTCTGGCGTGAAAGGCAGCGGTGCTAACCACTACCCTAGGGCCCCCGCCCCACGCTTTAGGTATGCAGACCTCCATTTAGTCTACTGCAAAAACATGTATCAGAGCAATTCGGAATGTATTTACTACAGAAAAAAACATTAGATGATGAGAAAACCTGCAGGCCCACCGATAAGCTATGAAAGTATGCGCTGGTTTTTACTTTTAAGCTTATAATGTTTTCATTGTTTTTATAATATTATATATATATTTAAATATTGTTATAATATTAATTCATTTAACACTAAATATAATTGAAGAAGTTAAACTATACCATTGTTATAAGTTCTATAAATATTATAAAAACATTTTTTTCAAATATTGCAGGACTGACATTGTATTGTATAAAGTACTATTGTATAAAGTACTAGCTGACAATATGTTCGCTCCCAGAGGTGTGCGGCGTATGTCACTATCATCACGTATCGTGTTTATATCATATTGCTCAGATTAATAACATATGGCTATGCATGCATTGTAGTAGTAATAAACGTGATCGCCTAGTTACACTGAGAGTGGAGAAGAAAGGATATTTCCCCGAAAAAACCATGTAGACTCAGTGTGGTTTGAACCCGGGACGCTGGCATGGCTCTACCAAAGCGTCCCCTCCCACTGCTCCTATCCATTCTTTAGCCACACGCTATGACATCCCTTAGTGGAGGATTCCCTTTTTTCTATTATATCTAAAGTGCTTGTCATTATTTTCTCATTTATTTTCCCATTAATATGTTCTTAAGCTGAGCCGATAAATAATCATTGAGTGGCTACATTCATCTGTGAAACGTTAGGACAATGATACTAAAAGAATGTCACATCTATCACCAAATAAATACAAAAAAAATAGATTTAATAAATGTTACAGTTAATGTGGTAAAATACACGCGGGATTTTTATTTCTGCATTATGGGACTGCATATGTTGCCAAGTAATTTTGGAAAATAAATGTATGTAAAGTTAGATACCCTACTGATCCCCACTAAAAATAAAATATTAAAGGGACCCCTTGGGATGAGACATTTCCAATGTTGTCAATTTTGAAAATTTAACTTATGTGAAACTATATAGCCTACCGATCTTAACTAAAAATACAAAAAGATTAAAAAACAATTTTAAAGCACCGAAAAAGAGTGAAATAGTTACATTTCCAGGTCGTATATTGCCATGTAAACAAAACAAGTCAGCAATATACAGCACTTTACACCACATATTCCCACGTCTTGAACGGGGAGATCAAAGCAATTGTCCATAATTGGTGTCTGATTGGTGTCTTATAATCAGGACATGAGGTGATACATCTGCAACACTGATTGTCTGCCCAACGATGGGCCGACGGCATCAACATGTGTCCC